>QFFA01005369.1:0-13219 GCA_003316565.1 Russula foetens | reverse complement strand
TCTTTCCTATACAAGCTTTCGGGCACCACTGCTCTCGGTGATGGTATAGGCCTGGTACGTCAGAAGACCCTGATGATGGTCTTCCATGTCTCTGATATTGTTCTACAGGCGTTTCCACCTGCGAAGGCACTACACACTGGCCTTGGTATCCTACTCGCTGTGCGCCTTTCTTAAAACCCTATGTGTCGTTTTTATTGTGACATCCGAGTGCACCAGGCGGCCAAGGGCGTGGTGGACAGTTACGACACACTCGTCGACTTGCTTGAGGCGATTGAACATTTTCTAAAGCGTCTCGATATATATATGGAGCTACCTCCAACACCCACCATGGACGAACTAGTAGTCAGGATAATGGTGGAGCTCCTCTCCACCCTTGCATTGTCCACTAAAGAGCTCAAGCAGGGACAATTGAGTGAGTCCGTTCTCGATGAGATATTATATAGCTCAGCGCGACGCAGAGAAATTCGTACGAGGGACTTTTGGAGGCAACAAGCATACCGAAGCAGTCCTACAGAGGCTGGATCGGATCACCCGAGACGAGGCTCGAACGACTGCAGCGGAGATTCTTAAAGTTGTCTACGGTCTTGTCCGAGACATGAGTAAGTAAATATGCTGTGTTGTCTCTCACCGGCTATTGACTACCCTACCGCTAGATGGCAAAGCATCCGATGACGCTGTCCAGAAAGGGCTTGGTACGTTTTGTTGGCAATAGCGAACTAGGCCCATACCTGATCGAGTGTTAGAAATCCTACATAAAATAGCTAGCGATATGGACAAATCGAAACGTCAGTGATATCTTGATGTTGCTATTGCTATCTGAAGATGCTGAGACCGCCTACCAGGTGATAAATTATTGCAAGATATTCGAAATTGGCTGTCCCCTCCCGATCCTTGGAAAAATCATAACATTGCCCGCAATTTGCGCCATGAAGGGACAGCAACGTGGTTCGTTCAGGGCGATACATTCTCTGAGTGGAAATTTTCCGGGCCAAGTTCACTTCTCTGGATACATGGGAAACGTCAGTCGTTGCCCTGCACTACACTTTGGCCGATGCTGACGGTTTTCCTTTGTCTTAGCCGGAGCAGGAAAGAGTGTGCTTTGGTACGTTAACCTTCCCAATCCTGGGTCTCAAGAACTTATGGTTCGGGCTAGTTCCACAATCATAGAAAATATCGATGCCATGAGAGAATGTGGGCTCGCGTCCCTGGCATTCTTCTATCACGATTTCAGGGAAGATGAAAAAAGTGATCTGCGTGGACTGCTCTCTTCTGTCTTATTCCAGTTTTGTGACCAGTCCAACTCCTACTACGATATCCTTTCCAAGTTCCATTCAACACACCGCTATGGTGCACAAAATCCTAGTGACGATGCACTTGTCCATTGTTTGGAGGACGTACTGAAACTTCCAGGACAAGCCCCGATCTTCTTGATTGTGGATGCGTTAGACGAGTGCCCGAATACATCCCCTATGCCGTCCTACCGTGAAAAGACCCTGGCACTTGTGGAGAAGCTTATCGACTGGCAACTTCCGAATCTTCGCATATGCGTAACAAGCCGGCCTGAGGTCGACATCAAGGTGGTTCTCGAACCTTTGACTTTCCGGTCAATTTCTCTACAGGATGAAAGGGGTCAGATGGAAGACATCGAGAACTATATCAAGTCGGTCATTGAGAAGGATCAAAGGAACCGAAGGTGGACAGCGCAGGACAAGCAGATGGTGATCGACGTTCTTACAAGAAATGCTGACGGGATGTAAGCCGCCAATGCTAACCTCTTGAAGACTCTCGCTGATACCTGTAATGTAGGTTCCGGTGGGTGTATTGCCAGGTGCACTATCTTCGCGGCTGCCACCCAGGACGTATCCGGCATGCTCTAGCGGAATTACCGGAGACACTCGATGAGACGTATGAACGTACTTTGCGAGAGATCAACAAGGCAGATTGGGAGCTTGCGCACAGACTGTTTCAATCTGTTGCCGTGGCTTCCCGCCCTCTTCGTGTCGAAGAATTGGCGGAGTTCCTCGCAATCGAATTCAACGCGGGGCCAACCCCAAGATTCAACGAGGGATGGCGTCTGGAAGATCCCATCAATGCGATACAGTCTACTTGCTCCAGTTTTCTTGCCGTCGTCGATATCGGAGGTTCCCAAATTATCCAGTTTGCGCATTATTCTGTCAAGGAATACCTGATCTCTTCCCGCCTTGCCGAAGCGAAAGAGGAGATTTCGCGTTATCATGTATCTATGACCCCGGCTCACACCCTCGTTGCAAAAGCCTGCCTCGGAGTTCTCCTTCACCTAGATAAGAACGTCGCGAAAGACGCCCACCATAAATTTCCCCTCGCCCCATATGCTGCCCTACACTGGTTCGACCATGCCCGGTTCGAGGACGTGTCACGAAATGTAGAAGATGGGATGAATATCCTTCTTGATTCGAGCAAACCGCATCTCTCCACCTGGGTCTCGCTACACAACACAGAATTGCCCTCCTGGAAGCTATTCAAACGAGGAGAAAGGCCTTTGCCACCCGGCGGAACTCCCCTACATTATGCTACCATCTGCGGCTTGCACGCCTTCGTAAAGGTGCTCGTTGTTGAGCACCCACACGACGTGGACTCTCGGGGCACCGACAATTTGACTCCCCTGCACATGGCGTCACTCAGGGGATATTTGCAGGTCGCTCGCGTCCTTTTGGAGAGTGACGCGGATGTGACAGTTAAAAACGACAACGATCAGACCCCTTTACATGTGGCGTCAAGAGAAGGACATTTGCAAGTTGTACGCACCCTTCTTGAGCACGGTGCATCTGCAACAGCCCAAGATAAGGTCGGGTCGACGCCACTCCATCTGGCGTTACAACCTCGAGACGTAGAAGATCCACACGTTCCTAACAGTGGTGCAGATGCTGGAGAGAATACCCTGGCACAGTTTCACGGGCATGGGGCCTTACAAATCGACTTGTTATCTTACCTTGTTTCTAAAGACGCAAATATTCAAGTCACCCACGGCCCACATGAGCGCGGAGTGCACATTGCAGCTGAAGGAAGCTCTTTGTTGTATGAGACATTGCATCTTAGATATCCGGGACCTCTGCACTTCCATCCCATGGCTGAGCCAGACGCAATGGCCCGGGACAAGAGCGGGTGGAATCATTTGACATCGCGCAGTGGACATGTTGAAGTTGCACAGGTTCTAGTTCAGCATGGTGCAGATCCGACAGCCCAGGACAAGGATGGGTGGACCCCTTTGCATGCGGCATCGCAGGACGGACATGTCGATATTGTGCATTTCCTTGTTGAGCATGGTGCAGATCCGACAGCCCAGGACAAGGATGGGCGGACCCCTTCGTATCTGGCATCGCTCAACGGACATGTCGAAATTGTGCATTTCCTTGTTAAACATGGTGCAGATCCGACAGCCCAGCGCAAGGATGGGTGGACCCCTTTGCATGCGGCATCACACAACGGACATGTCGAAATTGTGCAATTCCTTGTTGATTATGGCGCAGATCTGACAGCGCAGCACAAGGATGGGTGGACCCCTTTGCATGTGGCATCACACAACGGACATGTCGAAATTGTGCATTCCCTTGTTGAGCATGGTGCAGATCCGACAGCCCAGGACAAGGATGGGCGGACCCCTTCATATCTGGCATCGCTCAACGGACATGCCGAAATCGTGCATTTCCTTGTTGAGCATGGCGCAGATCCGACAGCCCAGCGCAAGGATGGGTGGACCCCTTTGCATGCGGCATCACACAACGGACATGTCGAAATTGTGCATTTCCTTGTCGAGCATGGTGCAGATCCGACAGCCCAGGACAAGGATGGGTGGACCCCTTTGCATATAGCCACGCAGAACGGACATATCGAAATTATGCATTTCCTTGTCGAGCATGGTGCAGATCCGACAGCCCAGGACAAGGATGGGTGGTCCCCTTTGCATATGGCATCGCAGAACGGACATATCGAAATTGTGCATTTCCTTGTCGAGCATGGTGCAGATCCGACAGCCCAGAACAAGGATGGGCGGACACCTTTGCGTATGGCATCGCAGAACGGACATGTTGAAATTGTGCATTTCCTTGTTGAACATGGTGCAGATCCGACAGCCCAGGACAAGGACGGGTGGGCCCCTTTGCATCTGGCATCGCTCAACAGACATGTCGAAATTGTGCATTTCCTTGTTGAGCATGGTGCAGATCCGACAGCCCAGAACAAGGATGGGTGTACCCCTTTGCATGTGGCATCGTTCCACGGACATGTCGAAATTGTGCATTTCCTTGTTGAGCACGGTACAGACCCGACAACCCAGGGCAAGGGTGGGCAGACCCCTTTGCATGCGGCATCGTTCAACGGAGATGTCGAAATTGTGCATTTCCTTGTTGAGCATGGTGCAGATCCGACAGCCCAGGAAAAGGATGGGTGGACCCCTTTGCATGCGGCATCGCAGAACGGACATATCGAAATTGTACATTTCCTTGTCGAGCATGGTGCAGATCCGACAGCCCAGGGCAAGGATGGGCGGGCCCCTTTGCATCTGGCATCGCTCAACGGACATGTCGAAATTGTGCATTTCCTTGTCGAGCATGGTGCAGATCCGACAGCCCAGGACAAGGATTGGTGGACCCCTTTGCATGTGGCATCGTTCCACGGACATGTCGAAATTGTGGATTTCCTTGTTGAGCATGGTGCAGATCTGACAGCCCAGGAAAAGGATGGGTGGACCCCTTTGCATGTGGCATCGCTCAACGGACATGTCGAAATTGTACATTTCCTTGTTGAGCATGGTGCAGATCCGACAGCCCAGGGCGACGATGGGCGGGCCCCTTTGCATTTGGCATCGCAGGACGGACATGTCGACATTGTGCATTTCCTTGTTGAGCATGGTGCAGATCCGATAGCCCAGGACCAGCATGGGTGGACCCCTTTGCGTTTGGCGTCGCAAGACGGACATGTCGAGATTGTGCGTTTCCTTGTCGAGCATGGCGCAGATCCGACAGTCCAGACAGACGTGGGGGGACCCCGTGGCATTTGGCGTCGCGCAATAGACATGTGGAATTCACGCGGTGTCTTATCGACCCGTGAGTCCCGTGGGTCCTCATCGAGGGTGGCACAGATGTGATAGCGCATGCCAAGCTCGGCTGAACTCGGTTGCATTGAGCGCGCGACAGGGACATGTGTGTGTTGCCTGATTTTTTATACTGTACTGTCTAGATCTAACCGACCTTAACAGCGTGATTCTGCGTGAATCACCTTTCATCCTTGCCTAGGAGGTGGCAGCGGGGGGATATTGTGGTGTCATGCAGTCACTCTCGAAACACGCGACTAAGGGACATAATGCCTAGGTACATAATCGTATTTGCTTGTGAAGTGATACGGCAGCGGAAACACCGACCACCTCACCCTTCAGACTGCTACTTCCCCGTTACTCTCGAGTCTCTACGTATGATCTTCGTCCTGACCCCGAGTGTCTTCGCATGTATGAAAGTGGCCCATCCATCGATCATTTCTTGTATATATGAGTCTCCACTGTTCCTCAACTCGACACTAAACTGCCCTGTCGACCACCCTTGCGCAAAACGAACCTGGATAATATCCCCGTTGGTATAACCTTAAGGATTAGATTGACCAATATTTTTGCCACTAAGCTACGCCCCCTCGTCTACATGACTGTCGTTATCCCGGACACTGACTTCGCTGATTCCCTCACCGTATTAACTGGTCGATCCCACCTTCAATTTTATTCGTGGACTTATCTCACGTCCCCGATCGTCGTTGAACGCATTGTTATCTTACCGCTTCACATCATTCATAGTCCTTGACTTCCTGTCTGAGGTCTCGATCTCCCTACGACTGGCCCAGCCAAAATATTCGGGTCTGAACAGCCAACTGTGATGGCTCATGCGCGATGTGGGCCTCACCGCAGGAAGTAGAGGCGGAGTGGGGACTTGAAGCGGCTGTGAGACTGGAGGCTTCGAAGTTGGGGCGGGCTCTGGAAGTGGTGGCGGTGGGGGCACAACGGAACAGGAGGTGGGTCGGGTGGTTGAACACCCCCCATGGGTGTTCTGCCAGTGACTCCCTGGCTTCGGTTCCGGTCGAGAGCCTAGTTCTGTTCAACGGGGAAATCCGTTTCCGGAGGGGCACCTTGAGTTCTGTATCCGCTTTCTTTTGTGGCAATCGTAAGAGAGAGGACATTTTCGTCGTGATTGATGAGATTGACGAAGATTGTCGTTGGGTGACGACCTTGGATAGAGACGCTCGTCTCTATCCTTGAGCGGAAAATAGTTAGCACAGCCCTCAGTCTGAATTAAATGAACAGGAAAGGAACTTACTTCGGCCAAGGGACAATGCGAGTTTCGTCACATAAACCTCATCCGTCCATTTTACGCCAGTCCTATCGATAAGCCTAATAGAGACATTAAGGATTGCGCAAACGATAATAAACTGAAGGGCTCATATCTTGAGATGAAGTACGATCGTGTCCAGGACATACAAATGAACTTTTGGAAGATAAAGTAACACCGTCTTGAGAGCCTCCAAGCGTTCGTACCCATCTGTCGACTCTTTCTCTCCCTTATCGGCAGAGCTGACTGAGACTGTTGTCAGTGAACTAGACACCAGCTTGAACATAACCAGTAACCTCACTAACCGTTGGGACACAAGCAACGGAAATCTTCCCAACCTTCCCGGAGAGGAATTGGGGCGTCCAATTCGAGTAATCATAATTTTACCGCGTAGACTGCAGTCAAAGGGAGTTCGTAGATCCAGGCTTTGCATATCTCTACGCCGCACCATGACAATGAGTTCCAGTACGGGGAAATGGTAGACTCACCAACATCATTCGACAGACGAGGGTATGCACTGGGTATGCTAGACTCAACCCCTCCAAGAGCGCTGTCAAGACTGGAGGAACCAAGGGCTGGTCCCGAGCCTCGCCGTGAGAAGAGTTCCATCCGCCATTCGGACTATCTCCTACTGTTGTCATATGTTCACTATGCACATGTACCGGATGATGCAGATTCCCCTGTGCTACACGCATACGAACACCCCCGCTGCGAACTCAGCCTCATCCTGTGCGCATGTGAGCACGGACGGGAGACGCTGCTTGAGCTCCTCCGCCCCCTACCTGCGGGAATGAAAACGAAAACGAAGGCGATGAAGAGGACTGGGGGCCCGTGCTCGGCCCAACAACAGACAACCCAGCCTCGGATACTGATCCCGCGCTCGCTCATACGCTCGCTCTTGCCCTCGTCGTTCTTCTCTGGACGGACAGCGCGATTCTCGCACGAGAGGCAGAAGCAACAGCAGGGTATGCAACAAGAAGTAGATGAAGCCGTGGTCGAACTGGAGCCTCTCTCGCCGCCCGGGATTGAGTTGGCCTTTGAGGCTTTGAGGCGGACGCATTTCAGACGGTTGTAATGGAACACAGCGACTCGCGCGTCCGCGCTCGAAACTGTTGCGTGCAGAACGGATAGTACCTGCCAAGTATCGACGCACGAACGGGAACGTGAATCCAGACGTTGACGCGCAACTGAGGGTGAGATTAACGGTTGCCCGTGAGGTCGACGATCGGACGATGGCCTACCACAGGTGTCGGCGACGGGGGGTCTGGACGGGACGTCGTGCAGGAGTTCCAGGTCGATGAATTGGAAAGTGGACGAGCAACGACGGCTGAAAGGAAGAAATAGGACGAAGTAAGTAGTAGAAGACGAGGGGAATCACGCTGGTGGCGGTGACGGCGTCATTAGACGACAAGCCAGAACGAGAGCCAGCAGGCTAAACCCGCGTTCGGCGCGCGCGGGGCTCTACCCGTGACCCGTGACAGACTGTACCGGACCACGCGCTTTACGTGTGTTTACGTCACCCTGCTGATGCCATCGCAATACCCGTTGATGTATCTTTGGTTCAACTCTCTTACTTTCTCTCATACGCCTTTCCTTGTTATGAAATATGGACAGTACCACCCCGCTCGGTGTAATGGACTTTTTCTTCCAAAATACCGCAATTAATGGTCAAGAATTTCTCCGCAGTAGGGATCAACTTCTTTGACTTTTGCCTCCAGCACCCCACACCCAATTGGCCTCAGCCGAGCCCGGCTCAATCCAGACTGCACTTCGTTAAGGAAGAAATGCTATACCTTCGTCGCTCGCAACCTTTATGCCCCAAATGAATATGGCCCCTTGCGACCTGCCAGGCTGTGCGGAGCCCAATTTCCCCGTGTTCCTCATTTTCTGCCTCGCACTTCACGGCAATGCAGATACCCCGCCACCCTCACTCTCTACACTCGCTGACCCTCGCACTCAACGGCACTCTGGCGGCGCGGTGCCACGCTGCGTCGCACTTCTTGGGATCATAATTCGGCGGTGCTGGCAGTTTGAGTGACACCAAGAGAGCGAGCGAGAGCCACTGGGAGGATGTGCGTGCGGTCATGGCGCTTCTTACGACTGCACTCGCCAATGCCCTCATTGGAGCACCCGATGCTGCCGAGCGCAAGACCTTGCGAAAGGAAAACCCAACACCCACCGAGTCACGCTCTCAATCGACCTCGACCTCCGACCCCGCTGCGCAAACCTCGTCACGCCGAGCCCATCACCAGCAACAGGAACAGCAGGAACGGTGGCAACGACTACAAGCACACAGGTCATCATGGCGATTTGCGTCCTTTGCGCCACTCCCGAGCCATCTTACGCGCTTTTCATCGCACGTCGAAGTGCGCTTACGAATGCGGCCAACGACGCGCGCGAGGACCCCGAATCTGTCTCGTCTTTGCGCGATCCTACTGCCCGATCGCAAGACGCGGATGAGCCCACGCTGCAAGCGTACGAACGCCTTCGCCGCGAACCCGGCTTCACCCTGCGCGGATGTGGGCGTGGGCGAGAGCCACTACTCGAGCATCGCCGCCTACCATCCGCGAACGAGGACGAAGTGAAGAGAGTGGACAGAGTCCCAGCGCTCGGCCCGGACGCCGAGAGTTCAGGACGCCCCGTATACACGCTCGCCATCGCCATCGCCGTTCTTCGAGCAGACAAACGCGTCGCTCGTTTGCTGGCCGCTCGATGTGGACTTGTTTGTGACTCGCCTTGATTTGCGATACATATCTCATGTCGTGTTAGATTCGTATATCGTCATGAGTACTATGTCTATCTTCTCCCTCACGTGTCAGAGATCATTGCAATACCGTGACCTCACTCATTCTGTCACATGCATGTTCCACATGTCCAACTAAAGTCAGCCACAGTGTGTACAACAAGCCTTATCACACCACCAAGAGCAGGAACAACAATGGTGACGACGACACGACAAACTACACAGGTCATGTACTACTAGCGAGACACTGACGTACCAGTGCTTCGTGGTACACGCCGACGCCAACGAACGCATCAAACGAGCAAAACGACGCGCAAGCTCCTCGAACCCCGCCTCACATCTCTGTACGACCGTGATCCCACTGCTGCCATCACATTCGCTATCATGCACATGCACTGGATGATGCAGATGCCCCTGTGCGACATGCATACGAACGCCCTCGCTGCGATCTGGGCCTCATCCCAAGCGCATGCGACACGGACGGGAAACGCTGCTTGAGCTCCTCTGCCCTACTGCTGTAGTACCGACGGACGTGAACGCAAATGAATGGGACGACTCGGGTGAGGACTGGGTGCTTGTGCTTGGTCCAGAAACGGACGACTCAGACTCGGATACCGATGCCGCGCTCGCTCATGCCCACGCTCTTGCTCTCACCGTTCTTCTCCGAACGGACACGCGATTCTCGTACGGGAGCAGAAGCAACAGCAGGGTGTGCAACAAGTAGATGAAGTCGTGGTCGGGCTGGAGCGTCTCTCGCCGCCCGGGATCGAGTAGGTCTTTGAGGTGGGCGCATCGCTGGTGATCATGGTGATGGAGCACAGCGACTCGCCGCTCGCGCGTCCGCGCCCGAAAATGGTTGCATGCAGAACGGATAGTGGCTGCCATATATAGGCGCCCGAACGTGAATGTGAACCCAGGCGTTGACGGGCTGCTGGGAGTGAGACTAACGATGGCCCGCGAGGTCGACGACTCCGGACGATAGCCTCGTCGATAGCCTAGTACCGCAGGTGTCGGCGGTGGCAGGTCTGGACGGGACATCGTGTAGAAGAAGTTCAAGGACGATCATTTGGAAAATGGCGAACAAACGGCGGCTGAGAGGAAGCACCAGGACGAAGAAAAAGAAGACGAGGGACATCACGCTGGTGGCGGTCGTCGGCGGTCGTCGTCAGGCGAGAGGCCGGACGAGCTTGTGGCCCAGACCCCAGGATAAACCCGCTTTCAGCGCTGACAGCGCGGCTAATTGTAATTGTAACGCTACTAACGCTGTTGCCAGCGCGACCCCACGCGTCGAACGTGATCACGTTTACTGGGCTCATTTTTGCCCTACCACGTAGTCACCGTAACAGCCCTTTAGTTGATACGCCTTTGGTTCAACTCTCTTGCTTTCTTTCCTCCATTTGCTAACAGAATGGCAGGGCTCTTCAGGACCTTTGTTGTTATGATATATCGCCAGTGCCATACCGCTCGGCGTAATGGACTTTTTCTTCCAATATACCACCATTGATGGTCAGGCATTTCTGCGCATGTAGGGATCAGCTTAGACTTTAGCGCTTTAGCCTCCAGCGTCCACACCCAATTGGCCTCTGCCGAGCCCAGCTCAATCCAGACTGCACCTCGTGGCGACGGAAGAAGCGCTTGAACATTCGTCGCTCACAACCTTTATGCTCCAACTAAACATGACCCCTGTGACGATCAAAAAACACACGAAAGAGGAAGGCGAGGAAGAGCCAGACATGTGTGTGTATGCTGGGGTCGTTCGACTGTTGAGAGCAATGGCGCTAGCGCTGCCGTGGTGTGTATGGAGAGGCTGCAGGTACGCCCGGGAGCTTGTGGAGGCGTCTGGAACCTAACTGGGATAAGGGTGAGCTGTCGCACAACGCACGTACCAAATGGGTCCCATGCTCCGGGCATTCAACGGTAGGCTGTGAGTCCTTCGGGCTAGTCAGCGAGCAGGCTATGCGCGCAGTCGAAAGAGCAGCGGTGCTGGTCGATACGGTGCACGCGGGGATACACGAGGGTAGCGAAGGAGGTCATGGGCGACTTGGAGAGAAACACCACGCGGGGCGCGTTCAGGAGTGCACGGACGCAGATGTATATTCGAGTCGAATACCAGCGAGCTTTTATGTAAGTACATGCGGGCCACAGCTGAGACACAAACTGAGACAATAAGAGAATTGAGGGGCGGAGATACTGAGATAATGACCCGGAGCGTAGGGGCGC
Organism: Russula foetens; assembly: GCA_003316565.1. Lineage (NCBI taxonomy): Eukaryota > Fungi > Basidiomycota > Agaricomycetes > Russulales > Russulaceae > Russula > Russula foetens. The sequence goes on along the minus strand of QFFA01005369.1, from coordinate 1,912 downwards.
ACGCACAATGCATGTCCCAGTAGCTGTTCGGACCCGCACCGCTGGCGCTTATCTTGAGTATCGTACATACAAAATAGATCTACTGTATTGTAAATGTCAGCGCAATCACAGATCACTAGTCAGAGAGTAAAACAACGGAACATCAGCACAGGCACATGCCCGTCTGTAGGGCCTGCATACCGCATCGTCCTAAATCATCGCAAAGGAACCCTCCACTGCACGTGTGCTTGCACTGGTACTTCACCGCCACCCACGGCAAAGACTCAGATGCGTCTGGGCCGCGTGCGTGCGAATGCCTCCGTCCTGTCCTGGACTCGGCCTCGCCCCGCAAGAATACGAGCGTGTTTGGGGACCGCTACTCGAACGTCTCCGCCTACACTCAGCGAACGAGGACGGAGAGGACCAGTTATTTCTCACGTTCTGCCCATACACGGAGAACAGACAAGAAACGAGGACAAGGACGCCGCGCACGTTTTCCCTCGTCTTCGCCCTCGTCGTTCTTTTTACAGCCGCCATTGCCATCCGAGCGAACAAACGCGGTAATCGTGCAGGATAAAGCAGCGGCAGAGGATCGTGATGGGCATGCGACAAGAAACGGATGAGGAGGGTAGCGTGCTCGCGGTCTGGCCGGAGTGTCCCGAGCAAGGTTTCAGTTTCGAGACAGCCTAGACGCGACCACGGTGCTAATCATGACGGTGCACACCACCTCGCGCATCCCCGTGTTTGGATCGATCGCGCGCGGAAACGAATCGCGGCAGCCAAAAGCTCAGTACGCGAACGCGAACGGAACTCGAAGGTGGGCGCGTTGCTGGAGCCATGGCTACCACGAGGTCGACGAGAATGGGGACAGCGTTAGCTGGCGAAAGCGACGAGGCAGTCCGATGCGCAGGAGCCCAAGGACGTCTCTTTAGAAAGAGGACAAGTAGCGACAGTGTGAGGGAAGAAGAAGCAGGAGGACGAAGAAGAGGACAGGGCGCGGTAGGTACAGTGGAAGGGGCAGGGGCAGGGGCAGGAGCTGGATGAGTAGGGGGCAGTAGCAGCTCGTGGCCGAGACCCAGGCCGACGCTGCGGTGGTCGCGGCCAACGCTATAAACGTGGCCACACGAGAAGCAGAAGGACTACGGCAGATGACGTGTTCACATCACCCATCGTCATCATCCCTCCCACCACCATCATAACAGTTTGATTGATGCATCTTCCGTTTCGTCATGTCCGATTCTGTTCTATCCTGTTCTTTTACCTCCCCTTTGCCAACAAACATGGGAGTGGTGCGGTGATCCCCCTTTTCCTCGGTACGATATCGTATGTGCCAGGTTGGACGGACGTGTCGACGACACCATTAATTGTTCATTGGTGGCCTTTCCGGGCCATTCACGTTCGAAGAAGCAGCAGGGTGTTCAAATTGTGCTTTGATCTCGATCAGTTGGTATGGGTTTATGACCCATCATCAAATTGCCCCTCGGCAGGAGTAGTACGGGGAAGATGGGCTTCTGAGAGCAAACTCTTTTCTGTCGTCACGTTCGCTACAATATCGTCAGTCCCACAGTCGATAAACCCTTCCTCGCTCTATTCCCATCCATCGAGAACCACCAAACTGTCATCTTTCATATCAATAGTAGTACGCGGAACAACGAAGAACAAAGACGGCGTCCGTCCGTGCATACTGCACCGTAATACAATCACAATCACAACCACACAAATAGGAAAAACACGCACGAACGCAGGGACCCAAAAAGGGGACCAACGAATCGGAACGAGATAAAAAAAAAGGTGGGAAGGGGGCACGCAGCGGCTCGAGAGGGGTATAGGGAAAGGATCGTCGCGTCCGAAGGCGTACTTGTACTCGTACAGTGTGCGCGTGCTGTACAGTACTGTAGGTTGGTTAGCAACGGGGATTCGAGTTCTGTCCTCG
>QFFA01005339.1:0-10264 GCA_003316565.1 Russula foetens | reverse complement strand
ACGACGCCAAGAGTTTCAGTTCGAGTTGACGATACATACCAATCAGGGGGTTGACAAGGCTAACATGAAACTTGATGCCATCGGATATGCAACAAGGGAACTCGGCGAACAGTCCGGAAATTCTATGTTCTCGTTTTAGTACGCACTGATGCTGGGTTACAGGATGAATGCCATGAAAGTCCTATTCGAACAATTAGTGAGCCCTGAACAGAAACGGCTCTCGGAGCTCGTGGCAGAGAAGGGCGGTTTCAAGGTTCTGCGGGACAATGACAAGATGTTGCTTGATCTAGAAGCAACTGCAAGCAAGTCACTGGCATCGTGCCAACCCAGCGTCGACGGGCACCGCACACATCAGACTAAGTTTCATGATTCCGATTTGAAGGTCGACAGTCTTAGGAACGACATTTTGGAAGACCCTGATGCTGCAGTAGAGAAGAATTGGATAGTGTTCTCCCGCAAGTTCGAAGTGCAGAAGGATCAGATTATCGACAAACTCACTCATGTTGTCGAGCGAGAGAGCGACCGAGTTATTCGAGAGGTGCAAGGAAGTGCCCATGAACGTATCCGCGATCGAGTGGGTCTTATCAGCTTGTCGCCTTGCTCAACCTCTGACTACCTAGTTTCTTATCTAGTCGATCCATGAGATCTGGGTAGAAATGGTAAGCATGATACGATTCCTGTCGAATGCATGAAATTAAAGACTTTGGATAGGGCTGGCGGGGGAATGTTAAGGCTCGGCATTTTGTGCTTGCCCTTCGTGATTATTACTTTGAGAAGCTCTCTGGAAATGAAGGCATCCTTGGTATGGGCACCGGTGCGATCCATGGGTCATCCGACCCAGACTCATGGGCGATCAAATTCATCGATGTCATGTGGGTGCGACCCATTTTGGAGGCATTCGATGATGATGCATCCGGATTTATCACCATCGCCGAGGTGAATGCCTTCACGAGTTCTCGACCAGTTGAGTGGAGGTTAGTATATCATTATTTTGAATTGATCTCATCTAATGGGATCCAGATTGCCTCATTGGTTGGCTTTCTGGGCTGTCGGTTAGTCAAACGATTTCCCCTACCGGAAACCCAGCTCAGTTGTTGTAGGATTCAAATGGTCGATCATCGATTACGCACAGAAGATAGAAAATCTGTTTGCCAAAATGGAGGGCGTGCGCACCACTGTTCTCCCACCGAATCGGGCGGCCGTCGATAATTACTTTTGGAATGTCTGGGAGGCGGTTCACACATTGACTGCCGCAGCATCCTCGCTCTCTTCTGGGCTGGACGATGCTGAGAAGTTCAAATTGCACCTTGAAGCGGAGAAGGCCAGGCTAGAGAAGAATCTGCGAGCAGTTGACTATGTTATTGACGGAATTGATACCCTTAAACTGATTACAGGAGGGGGCCGCATCGAAAAGGTCAGGACTAAGCAACATACTCTGGGCGATCTCGCACTCATCCTATTCGATCACAGACTGTGTTTCCACTGATATATTTGCTGATGAAGCGCCATTACGAGATTATGCGAGTCATGAGGACCAAAGTTGTAAATCCTCCTGAGCTTTTCGAGGCAGTGAATGGGATTTTATATGTTCTAAGTGCGGTCACATATCGCGTGGAGGCCCTCACCGGTGTGTCGAATTCGTCATTCTCCGCGCACTGTCCTATTAACTCTACGAACCTTAATCTCAGACAACTTTTCTCAGCAGAGACTTGATCCCAATAAACAGTTCCAGACCTTCGCCTACGGTATTGTGGGTTGTTTTACTTCTTCGAAAGCCTGAATCTTATCTCTATTTTCTAGTTCAAATATATCCATAATAGGACAGCTCTGTGGACTGTGGACTACATCCGGGGTCTTGGTAGTCAGGTCATACCGTACAACGACGACAACGAAGACCAAGATGTCGAGCCGGGGAGCGTTCTGAATTTCGGTTACAAGAACGAGCTATCTGTCGACGATGGGATGTATGATGGACACTCGGCTTTCGATATTCCAGGCCATCGCGATGTTTATCCACCTCTGAAAGACATGTACGTCCTTACTTTGATTTGCGTCTATCACCTCTTCTAATCTCCGAATTCGCCGAAGTATGGGGCACTGGCATGGCTATTTTTATGATAGCGAAGGGATCCGTAGCGAAGGGGAGTCGATGATGACGTTCGTTCTGGTGCCCGCAAAGGGGGAGGGAGATGTCAAGGCCGATGCCTGGTCACTTAAAGGACGCCATACAATTTCTGGATCCTGGTCTCAGGGCGAAAATGGCGTGATCCAACTCAAGTTGAAGATAACATTCCTATCTCTGGCTTGGGCTCCCAGGTTTTTCGATGGCTACTTCGACGCCGAACGCAATGCATTGACGGGAGTCTGGGGGTTTTCGGCCGACCTAGAAGGGTCCACGGACAAAATGGAATGCCGACGGATTCCTCCGCATTACCTGACTGCATACCCCAACATCAAAGAGTTCTCAAATAACAAGCCTCGTTCCCTTTGGAAATTCGCGATCGCCGCTGTACGAAACGACATCCGTCGTGACCACTGGTTGTGGGCATACTTTTCCCAGCGTCGAGATGCCCGCGAGAATATCGTCCCGCTAGTAGTTCGTAATCGTCACTTCGGTCCGCCTCTCGACGACGAGGAAAGGCAGAAATGTTATACAATTATATCGGGGCTGACATCGACGGATGCATGTTTCTATGGTACCAAAATTAATCACATAGGTGCACACACATGGGTTCATGAGTGAGTACCTTGTGTCGCTTGCCCGCTTTCCACTTGCTGAGGTTGATCATAGGAACGCATTATGTGATTCATGTCGCGGCCGCATCGGTGGCCCTCGGCTATTCTGCCTGGATTGTTCCAACAAGAGCATTGAGCTTTATACCACAATGGACTTTTGCTGCGCACCTCAGTGCGTTGATGCGCGAATAACAAACCGCAAAGATATCGAGGGTGTACATGAACCAAATCATCGACTCATAAAGGCTCGCATTCCTACGCTGCGTCGTAACGAAGGCCGTGTTCATAAGCGGGCAGGCGAGGCGTTTCAGCGTGTGCAAGTGTTCTGCATGAAGATTGTTGAGTCTTCCCATCTTCTTGAGGAGAGTGGACTTCACGAGCAGAAATCGTCGAGTTCCTGGCCTGCCTCCACAGCATCCCATGCTAACGGCGTCACGGTTAAACTCGATGATGCCCACCCCGATCCGGATGGTACCAAAGGTGGGGCCAAGACGAAGGACAGTGCATCACTAGACGCAATTCAGGGCCGAATGCCGGGCCAAGACTTGCCGACGTGTGGCAAATGCAGAGGCGTCCTTTCTTTCCCATTCTGGTATTGCATTTTTTGTGAAGGTCGGTCTCGAGGATGATCCCGTTAAATCCTGAAGCTGACCATGTTTGTGTACAAAATAGATGATCTCTTCATTTGCAACGCGTGCGACGCAGAGGGTGTCCCCGATCTCGTTCGAGTTTCCGGTAGACACACGGAGGACCACCATCTGATTCGCTGTCTTGTACCGGAGAATGCAGAAGACAAAGCCCTTCCGGCTGAGCAACGGCTAACATTGATCGAGGGCCGCCTCGATGGCATGCAAACCCAGTTAGGTGACATCACAAGTCGCATGGGCGACCTCACTTCGCGCATGGGGAACATCGAGCAACTCCTTCATAGGGTACTGGCGGCAGGCACTCCCGGAAATGCCGCTTAGCTCGTCACTCGTTACGCCGTATAATATGATGTACTTTTCTAACGTATCCTACTCGATATGGAATCTTCCTTGATCACGTTTTTATTTTGACGCCGAACCACAGCCTTTTCACGCCAATTCAAGAGCCTTTTTCAACGGATTTGATGTCCACTGATTCTAATGTGTCTCCGTATAATCATGAAAATGTACCTTGCACGTCAAGCAATACGGTACCATTCCAGAATATAAGTCCGTCCCATCACTTCAGAGGGAAGACAGTAGATGGCTGTGCTGTTGCACTTTGAAGCTACCATACCCCCCGCATGACTCAGCATTCAGTAATTCCGAAGTCCAAGCCTGTAGTTTGCATGGCGTGGTTTTCGCTGAGTCCGGCATGTGCTATTGTGCTTTGCCCTGCGGTTGAGTGCCGTATTTTCCGGACTCAGCAGACTTGGGATCAGTTGACATTGACGCCGACGAACGATCGTGCTCACATGTGATTGCATGGCAGCCCACATAGGATAACATGTGGGCACGCGCGTACCCTCATACCCCTCCCTTTGCCAGTCCTATACCAATACCACAAGATGTATGTGCTTCAGGCCGCTTTTATAAGATTAACGGGACCTGGTGTTGGAATTCGGATCCCTGCAGTAGGCTGAAGGTAAACAGCCCAGGTCCCAACGCAGGATTACCATCCAACTACACCTGCGTCTACATTCATATGCACTGCCCATCTAGAGGACGAGGGACTAGTGATACCGAAGGAAGGGTATTAACAGGATACATCATTTACTCTCCCGCTCCCATCTTCGCATCCCGTACGTGTCACACAAGCGGTCCATATATCATAGTGACCGGGTGTTCCGTGGTGTGTACGAGTTATCGCAACTCGGGAATGGCTGCTTGTAATTCGCAAGGCAGGACTCTCTTGTTTGGGCTCCAAGCCATCCTTGTCATCCGTTCATTTTACAACCTCCACACCCGTCGTCCTCGCACAGCCCACGCGAACCCACTCACGCCGAGCGCGTACGCGACCAACACACACATAGCACGGGTATCTGATGCATACATCGTCTGCATCGACAGGTTCACCACGCCAGTCGCTACGTTCGCCTGCAGTGGCCCGCCCAACCCGGCAAGAACCATCCACATATATCAGCATACGTGCAGCTAAAATCGGACCGAAACGTACAAGGAGAAAAACTGCTAATGAGTTCCGGTTAATCGCTTCGAGCAAGGGAGGCGCTGGCATAGGGCTCGGCCCAGCCGTCATTGTCATGCCCGGTGATAGTCCAGACATATTGACATGATGGAACGACCCGGAAGAGGAAACAGAAGTTGGAGTGAGAGTCGAGTCCGAATCGCTATCGTTCATGTTCGGGTGACGGACGACTTTAAGGCCTGAGACAGGAGAATACGTGCTCTTGGACAGAGGTGTGGGAAAAAACGCGAGGTCCAAAAGGAAGTAACACAGTAGGACGGTGGTGTTGTATGCTGCTACCCACATGATGTACGGGAGATTTACCTGTCCATCATTGTCAGCCAACGACCAGCGTATCATTAGAAGAATATGAATATACCCCACGGCGCGATACGTCAGGTCCGCCAATGTGAAGAAATTTACTGATGCCGAAAAGCACCCAGTAGATGACAGCATAAGAGAAGAGCTCCGTTGCCGTCTTATCATTCTCACGATAGGCGGGCGCATGCACCCTGTGTTGGATGGCGTCGGTGGAAGAGTCGGTGCGTTCACCTGCATCGTTGTTGCGGCGTCCCTTCGCGGCAACCTGCTGCCGGCGAAAATAGGAAGGTGAGTGAGGTATTATAAGTGTACCCGTCGACACGCCAAGCAAATGTATCGCAAGGTATCCTCTCCCAGAATAAGTATGACCATGATCACGAAGGAATGAGAGTAATACTTACCTGTAAGTGAGACAAGACCTTCTTTATTGGCGCTGATCAAGCTTTGTCGTGGCGCGTTGAGGACGTAAGACATCAGGCCAACAGAAAGGGAGATTTGGTGTGCTGTACCAGAGTGAGAAGGAATAGAGGGTATCAAGTGGGCCGGTCACGAACCTAATGCCACAAGAAGCCCGAGTAGCGATATCGGCATACTTGCGATAAATGGATGTAACACGACACGTAACACCGGTATCATTGCCAGTGTTAGGAAAAAATTCCAGTGGACGCCGTATTCAGTGACGTGTTCCTTCGTTACACCATCATCAGCGTATCGAACTCAAAAAGGGACCTGGCATAGATAGCACCCACCGGATATTCTGTACTCTTCACCAACACGACACGGATCAAGCCAAGAGCCAACACAGGCAGGGTCTTTTCGAGGGTCGACTTGATTTCCGACGTAAGTGGGGGCCTCAAATGGGCTGGATATTTGATCCACTCGATGATTGGGGCCGCAGAGACAATACCTTGGGAGAATACGAATGCGCCGACGCCCATGTCCATCTATCGAGGCACCAGGTTGAGAATACGAAGGAGAAAAAAGACCGGACGCACAAATGAGACACCATAGGTCTCGCATTTGGCTAGCGCGCGGGGAAACACGGGGAAGTCGACAGCGAGGATGGCGAGTATTGTCACGAGCATCATATGTGCGCGGTAGGTACTCAGCGCGGGCAGTCGCGTCGTCTCTCGAACCCGACTTGGTGCTGTTTGCTTCTTGTCGTTGGGGGGATCTGGTGCGGACTGCAATGTGGGGGTTGTGTGGGTAGAAAAGGTACCGTTCGCGCTCGATGGAAGAGGTGTCCCGGGGTGGTGCGGTGGGAAGATGAAGCAAATAGTTGCGGTGGGAAGGAGCAAGGAAGCGGATAAAGTGCCTGGGTGATCAGCGAAAAGAGTCATCGAGAGAAGAAGTGGGATGACGAGGAGTATCCATTCGGAAAGAAAGAGAAAGGAGTTGCGTGGGGGAAATCGTGAGCGGATGGCAGAGTGTAACGCGATGGAGGCCTTTCGCCGGTGTCAGTACGAACATTCGGGGGAGAGAAAAGGGGACATACGAGAGCAACTAGGGATATCATATTGACATGGGAAACTGTAGAACCTGTGGTATCAGAGACAAAGGCCTCTTTGGAATGTCTGTAGTCGCTCGTTGACACCATCTTCCAAATGGTCGCTGATGTTGTCGCCGCATCGCGGTCGCGTAAAAGCAGTATTATAACCCAGTTCACGTGATACAGCCTTTTTCGGCAATCACAACCGAAGAGGCGTGTCTATGACTGATTCTAATTCCACATTTCCGAGTCATCTGCCATGCCATATCGTACGTGCAAGTAAGGCAAGGGTATTACAAGCACAGTGGTAGAGTGGTCATGCCGCCACCAGGGGCCCAACTAACGACGTCGAGTCTAGCGGTTGATCGGACCTGGCGGATTCGTCCGATGTAAATCGGCGCGCACCCTAGCACGAACTACAATAGGTACAGCAACGTGCTCGTTCTATCTAACCCGGCTATCCCTCGTTGTGAACTGGGACAAAAGCCTGCTTTCACAAGTACAGACCGTAACGGCCCTGCCTTGATCTCGTTGGGCTCTTCGCATAGTAGCTACGGCTGGAGCCCCGTAACCCGCTGCTCCTAAACGAACTACTCGTTCGTCGACGACCACGAGCCATAAGGCACCCTGTGTATGATAGCCACCGACTCACGCCTCTACTTCCCCCTTCCCCCAACACATAACCCCCACAAACGGTCAACGATCGCTCATGACGGTGGCTCGATCATCCACATCCACTGCGGGTCGTGCGTCAGACTGATTCGCTTCATTGACATTGGCCCTCTTAGTCGACCCGTCGAGGAGTCACTTCAGAGAGAGTGGCGTTAACGGTGTGAGGAAGGGGGGGGGGGACAAGGAGAGATGAAAAGAATTCGTACCACTTGCACTTCAACCCTTTTACCCCGCCATCCACTGATAATAGCCGCACAACATCTCGTTCTCCTTTTCTTGATGCTAGTTCGTATGGAGTACGACCTTCAACGTCCCTTGCATGAATATCTGCATCTCGCTCGGGCAGTAACCTTACGATCTGGAGATGACCGTTCCACGACACGAGATGTAATGGGGTCCTGAGGCTCTGCTGCGTAGCGTTGACATCAGCGCCATGGTCAAGCAACAACTCCGCGACGTCGCGATGTCCATATCGAGATGCAAGGCGTAATGCGGCCCACCCAAACATGTCTCGGCAATTCACGTCTGCACCATATTTGATCAATAATTTTGCCACTGCCCGTTTTCCCTTTATCGACGCCACATCCGGCGCTGTTCTGTGTCTTCCATTCCGCTCATTGATATTGCACCTTGCTCGAGTAATGATTGCATATTTCTTCCTCCGGATGCGTCATGTAACGAAGTCCTCCTGCGACAGCCGGGGATACCAGGGTGCTTTACACCATCGACGGACGCTACTGTAAGGTCGGAATCGGCGTTATGTGGAGCTTCGTTCACCAGTGTCACGTCCATGCCATCGCAAGGGTCCATGACTCGCATGTGTTTCGCTATACACCTTGGAATTTGATCGCGGCCATTTCACACGTTAGCGTCCGCCCCCGAGTCGAGTAACTGTTTTACGATGTCGAGGTGCCCTTATGCGCGGCAGTGTGCAACGCAGTCGAACCATTAAAACCTCGCGAGTTGATGTTTGACCCTGGTTTGACAAGGAAACGTGCGATATCAAGTCGCCCATACGTCGCCGCTCGGTGCAAGGGTGGAGTCCATCTGATGTACGAGCGGGAAACCAGTCGCTCCAACTGTCTTGTCGGAAATTCCCGAAAAATTCTCAGCTGTTTTCAACTTTCAACCCCAACCGTTTAATTCGCACGTTCGCAATTTATCTGCGTCTGCATAGTTCCTTGAACATCCCGCTTGTAAACCTCGTCTCTCAATCCGTTATCAGCTTGCTCGGCAATCCGATGTAGGGGAATACCCGTTCCTTGTACAGGTGGGCTAGTTCTTCAGCCGTCATCTCTTCCTTGCAACTGCTTTCGTAGATCCTTGGTCCACGATCGTCAGTATAGCATCATTCCCCATTGATTTTGGCAATTTTACGATCAAGTCCATGCTTACGACCTTAAACGGTTCAGGGTTGTCGGGAGGAGAAATTGGGCTCAACGGTGGGTTGTTTCGGTGCGTAATAACCTTGTTTTGTCGACCCTGCACCCTTTCAAGTAGTAATGGGTGTATTCTCGAATTTCTGGCCACCAATAATCCTGGACCACTTGCTGGTATGTACGCTCCGTTCCCGGGTGTCCCCCTAGGGCGCTATCATGGTACGTCTCAGGCGTTGCGTCCGAGTGCAATGCGGCGACGTCGTGTGGCGGCGTTCGGGCAGGCGTAACGTGGTCGGGATCGAGGCCACAGCGTGAACCATCACACTATTGTCTTTCCTTACCCTCTCTTGCATTGCATCATCTCCTATGGTGACTTTCAGTGAAGCTGGGTCGAAGACGCCATCATTGCCGCTTGCGATAAACACCATAAAGACAACCGGAAATGCAAAGACTACCCACCTGCGTATTCACCGATGGTTTTTTCGTAAAATCCGGGGACTATGAGACTCTATGGCCCGAAATCCTGACACAACTACACGCTGCCGCCTACGCTGAATCTCTCGAATGTACGTCAAGGCCGCGAATTCCGAAGGTTTTGCACTACTTTGAGAAGGAGAAAGAGCGGCCGTACCTGGTAATGGAGAGGATAAAACTCAGCCATTCCCACCCAGACCTCCCCCGGAGGATGCTAGAGGCCATTACGTGGTTGGCGACGGTTCCAGCTCCCTACGGGCACGTGCTTGGCCCATTGGGGGGCGGTCGCATCCGCCACAGCTTCTTCAAGAACTATACCGCGCCTTTCATTTCCGGTCTGTACAACAACTAGAGCACTATGTGAACCATGTGCGCCAGTCCTTGTATTTTCTAGAGCCACCGCCATTCGCGAACGTGTGATCTGGTCCAGGGGCGTACGAAACTCCCGAGCCGGAGCCGGCGTTGGAAGAAACCCTTCAGTATTACCAATGAGAGGTTGATATTTACCCAGCCCGACATGCACGATACCAACTTTGGTGTCGACGAGGATGGCAAGACGGTTCTACTGGATTTTGGCGAGATAGCCTTCCTGCCGGAATCCTTCGCTCGTTTCACGTTGTCCTCGAATGTGAAATTCGCCCCCATCATCGAGTCCTTGGGTTTGTCGGGCGAGTCCAATACTGTTGCACCCCTAGATACGATACGGCTGAGCTAAGCCACCTAGTACCAACACAAAGAGACATGGACGCACAACCAATGAAAATAAATGTTCTGTCTTACTTCCATGTAAAGCTTGACACAGACACGAACCCACTCATCTTTTTTTTGAGCAAAATGATTGAGTTTTGAATGTTTCCCTTCTTTTGAGTCCGGGGATGAATGTCACGCTGAAATTTTGAGTTTTGGGTCGGTGCTTCAATTTGGCGAGGTCACGTGGCGTGGTCATGCATGTGTCGCGTCGTGCCATTTGTGTGCTACTATTGTGTGCGCTGGTTTTGAAAGTGGGTGGGTTTTTGAAAACTCGAAATTTAGCCCTTCCTCT
>QFFA01005326.1:0-18969 GCA_003316565.1 Russula foetens | reverse complement strand
AATCAAAGAGAATCAGACGACAAAGCCATTGAGTACCTCTATGGACTATTCGTCCCTGCCAGCGAGGGGCAGGTGCCGAAGAAAGAACGCCTCCGTCTGAGTACGTCCCAATCCTTGTGCCTTTCGTCTCAGATGTTGAATGAGTGCTCTCAGTTGCCCACTATGCGACAATAGAGGTCAAGTCCCAAGCCGGTTCTGTTCAACATTTGGGGGCCATAGAGCAAGGAATGGATCATCGCCCCGGAGAGTCCTCAGCTTCACGGGGTTGACGTCGGGTTCGATGAGCATTTAGGACCTCAAGTGCAGGTATCAAAGTTTAGTCAGAGTTGCCCATTCCGAGCATCGTCCGACTCGAACATTGACTTGTGAGAGCCCTGCCGTACTTGCTTAGATTGTCGGATCGCTCAAGTAGCTCGTCATGAATGCCTCAGAATGGCTATTGACTTGGACAATTGGTAGTACGGACCTCTGTTATACGCTCTATTGAACGGACACATTCCCAATGTTGTAATAATATGGTATACATCACTCTCATGCACTGTAGCAAACAGGGGTATATGCAGGTGGCTGAATTCATTCAAGGCTCATATTCGAATCATCTGACTCGGATTCGCTCTGATCACCCTCCTCGTGTGTATGTCGGCTAGCAATGAAAGTATTCAAAGTCGCAAGAAGGTTTTCATTCTCGGCGCGACTGCGTTGCCCTTCCTCGATATTTGCAACCAATTGAGAAAGTTCGCCGTCATTTCGTCGTATGGCCGCCACGTGCTGTCGAATCTCTTCCACCGTGCCAAAATCCGGGTATGCATCGGGTCGTGCTTCGAGATCGGCGATGCAGATATTTTGGCAGCGGTATCGCTCCAAACTACGAGCCAGTGACCGTTGTGTGAGACATCGGAGTTCCAACGCTCGCTTAAAAAAACGTTCGATGTTGTCGACAGTCGGTGACTTTTCAAGCTCTGCAGAGTTGATTAGAAGATTTAATGACGGAGGAAACGAATATTCGGTAAGTTACCAGCAAGGAGGAGGCCCAGCTCCTCCTGTCCTCTCAACAATTCGGCCCGTTCCCCGTCATACGGACGAAGCTGATCGTTAACCTCTAAGTATCGCCAAGCGACGAAGGTCTCGGGTGTGTCAGCAAAATCAGACATTTATGAGATGAGTAGGGTGACAATTGGTGGGGATGGACGTCTTGGTTGAAAAATGGCTCTATCTCTGGTGCGGCTTTTATCAGCACGCCCAGTAAGTGAGATTCATGTCACGACGCAGAGCAACGTGAGCGCAATTGTAGGGAAATGCGGTGCGAGAACAAAAGGCTTCGAAGGTCCTCTTTATCAAGGCCGATAGGCTGACGTGCGATGCGCTGCCACCGTTCCAGTAGAGCTCGAGTCAGCATTGTTGCAAAGAGAAGCAGAACCTGAAATGAAGGGGCCATACCCCGGCATCGCCGTGACCGTGTGTTGAGCAGCGAACAATTACCGCAAGCGGCGGTCTGAGCAAGCCTTATTGTGGGAGGGAGTCACATCGCTGGACGTTATCATACTGGCGGTCGCGTACAGTCCACGGGTGATGGCCCCGTAACTTGAAAAAATCGCCATGCCTACGAGAGGGCTCACAATTGCAATGGCGATGCGACACGGTGCGGTTATTTGTTCGGAGTCTGAGTCGGACCGTCCGGGACAACTGAACTTAAAACGCGAAACGCAGCGATGTCACGTTGTCACACTGTCACAAACCTCTCGAGAGCGCGCCTACGGTATTTGGGAAACAATCCCGCTCTTGTCTGCTGCCCGCCTTGCGCCTTGGCCACAGACAAGAGGGCCATTCACCAGTCCGCGGTATCCCCACTATCTGAGAGTGGGGAATAGTGAGATAGTTTCAATGACCGATATCGGCTAAGGAAAGGCTGGGAGGCCCTGATCTCCAGCCTGGCTCTTTTTTTGGCGTGTGTTCCAGATGCCTCCTGCTCCTTTCTAGGCTCACCATATGAGTTACAGGTACCTTAAACAGATATGTGCTGTACTTTAGAACAATTCCACGCGTCCATAATCCGAACATTAATCGCTGTGGGATACTTGATGGTGCTGGACAGACTCACCACAGGCAGAAGCAACAGTACAAGGAAGATGATGGTCTCGGGTGATTCTTCGGCTTCTTCTCTGTACGTGGTCGTGTATGCAATGATTCATGGGCTTTCGTCAGATATCCGCGGTGCAGTTGTCGCGTGACGGAAGCTAGAAAGGTTTGATTCTCGTTGCCACATTGCCTTCCATCTCTTTGACCTGTCCCGGCTTCGTCGCACAGCTGTTTTAACGGCGTTCACGCCTTCATCAGCCACTACGTTATTTCCACCTATCATTCCCATCCAGAAACCGCTGAATCGACCTAGTTTTGGTCAGCTTTCCACATGGGCAGCCTCGTAGTTATTGTGGGCCCGAACTTAAGCGAATGGACGCCCCGGATAGACAGCCCGTCGATTCCTTCAGACCGTCAACGTGCTCGAACCTACTCTCGACCTGGTAGACGTACGGTAACCTGAACCCGAGAGCGTCGCCGGGCGAGAAGAACCCCGGAGCTGGGAGCCTAGGAGCTTCTCGAAAGCGGCGCGGAAAACACGTTTGCTCGGCTCAGGTTTTTCCGTTGAATCGGTCATCTATGTTAGATACCGTGGATGGAGCTGGATTATATTATTGCAAGAGCCGCGATGCAGGAAGCAAATGTTCATCACATCAGATGCACCAGAATTCGTAAAATAGGAAGGCGATTCTCCGCTGTGTGATGTTTTGGAATTGGGAATCGAGCTTCGCCTGGCTCGAGCGCATGTGGGGCAAGCGTTCAATGACATTTGAAATTTCTCTCATCTTTCCTGCAATTTTCTCGGACTTTTCTGGCATGCTGTGTGTACGACTAGGTCGCAACGCGCACGTTGACCCACAATAAACCGCCTTTTCTGTTCGAGAACATAAATGGGAGTCATGGTGATGCAGGCGGACATGCTTGAACCGATCAACCTAATTGAAGTTATTATTGCTTATTGCATAGCATTCCTCACTTGAGCGCCTCTAAAGGACCCCTAAAAGGGCTGGCGCTAGCTGAATACAGTACGGCCGCGCAATAAACCTCGTCCACGTCTAAGTCGATCGATTACGGAACACAGACGAAGGAATCCGGTCATTTTCCCCAGCACAGGAGCGGCGTTGGCGAAACACAGTATACTGTAGGCGATGTATTGGGAGGCAAGGAATTTGAAAAGCAAAGAGGGTGCGTCAGTACCCAAGCCTGAGATGATGGGTAAATATGCCACATCAATATTGAAGCAGAAAATGGCACAAAGGGAGGACGTCCCACCGAGACCTGTACACAACACGGTTACCAGTATTAGATTGACTCTGAGGCGAATGCCCCCCCACAAAAAGTACATGGGCCATGCAGTACTTGGTGACATTACATGATCATGATCATGATCCGTCACGGACATTTTGTTGACCCTAACCACGGCCACTGGCAGGCTTGACGACCTCTGCGGCGTTCTACCGACTTCAATGACCACGTCTATGCTTACTGGCACCCCATGTAAACGACGACGCGGAGGACTACTACAATGGCCTGTGAAGCATCCGTCCCTGTCCAATTCTTAGCGAAATGGTTGCCCAACTGAAACGACGTCGCAGGCGCAGGTATCGTGACTCTAGCTTTGTTGTGGCACCCATCGCCACGAGGTTTTCCACAGATGTCCGTGCACCTAGCAACAGTACATATGCTCACCCGACCGACAGATCTACATCCTTGCCATTTGTGCTATCCCGCACATTGCGTTGTCCCATTCGACCTTGAACTACCTCCAGCGCCGTTCACGATGCTCTTCTCTTCCAAGTCGCCTCAATCTTCGGAGAGAGCTGACGTTCCACCAGCCCGCCGGTGTTCAACGACGATCTCAATGATGGAGGAGGAATTTGGCATGCGCGAACCGCCACAAGCCGTGACACGTTTCGGTGGGAGCAGCAAATATACCGTTTCTCCTCTCCCATTCTCCGACTGAATTCTTCTTTTCTTGTTTGTCTGTCTCTAGGTCTACCGCCTATGCTCAAGATCCTCCCACCGAAACGCAAGAAGACCCTCACTCAGGTTCCAGAGCCCCGCCGAAACTCTTCTGTTCTCAAGGGCCCCTGGGAGACGGTGTGGGCCTACGATGTAGACGACATGGACTTTGTGGAATCCCCTCCCGAAGATGTAGATCCCCCCTTGGACAGTGTTCCTGACCAAGAAAGCGGGCTCGACGAGGTAGTCGTCACACCCACGAATGGCACCCTGACACCATGTAGCACAGACGGAGAAATCACGCCAAGGTTCTCTTCCAACTTTCCGAGTACACCTGATTCCACTGCCATGAGATATGAAGATCACTCTGATGCGGAATCTCTCCAAACGAGTCCTTCACGTCACGGTTCTGCTGACCTTCACGCATCATAGTCGATAACCAATGACTCGGGCCGAATGACTGACTCCACACATTACAAACCTATTCAACATACTTCTACCGTATATCTTGTTCAATACGAATTCGAATTTATGGGTGTAGACCTCCCTCGCAGCGATATTTGCGCACCAACCTGAATTTCCTTGTAATAATGGGGTTGATTCATGCGTTGTGTGAATGTGAAAATGAGCTTCATCCAATTCCATGCGTACTACCATCAAGATCTACATGCGATGATCATGAGCCCCTCAGGCTGACATGAATGGCGCCCCACCGTGACAGACGAGTACATATAGGCCGTGCAGTACAAGGTAATTCTCTCATGATCACTGCAAGTTTTTTGATGCATCGTGACGTAATGTAGAAGGCTCTCACACGACGGGCAGGAATGGATAAGTCATGTCTGCTTATGGTCAGCTTATGGTTCAATTAATGTCAAATAAATTGACCCCCCTTATAAGTCATGTTATTTTAAATCAGGATTACTTGAATAATTGAAAATTAGAGGGAGATCGGAAAAATCCTTTAGGCTCAATAGTTTTTCCCCGGCTAAACGGTTTTTCCAAGCCTGTGGCATGCAGTTTATTTTAAATATTTTATGATATAATCAGTATTCCTCTCAGTGGCCATTTAATTTCTACTTTTTCGAGTATTCTTATTTAAAATATTGTGACACATAAGACAGGTCAATTTATTTGACATTAATTTGGGCCATAAGCTGGAGATAAACAGACATGACTTATCCATTCCTGCCCGTCGTGTCAATTAATTGTCAACTACAGACAAATATCTGGCCTAACCACGGGCCAAGGCTTGGTGACAACCCGTAATTCAGACCACCACCGAGTACTGCATCTACTGTACAATGACCCATGTGTCGTCCGCCCTTGCCCAAATCCTGCCGTAATCCTCGCTGAACAAGAATGATATCGCAGGAGCTACTCTAGTTGTGGCAGACCACCTATCGCCAGAGGTTGCGATGTCCTCCAACGGTGCCCATGAACCCAGCACACGTATACATATCCCCCAACAAAAATCCAGGGCCTTAATTTGCTATTTGTACCGGCTGTCACATCGCACTATCCTATTTCGACGCGGAACTAGATCCCGCCGACGTCGCTCCCAATTATTTCTCTCACAAGTTACCTCAATCATCGGAGAATGTTGACGTTGTGCCAGCGCACGGGCATCCAACGACGATTTCAATGTCTGAGGACTCGGAAAAATTGGACATGCGCGAACTGCCACAAGCCATGACACGTTTCGGTGGGAACTGCGAATGGCCCCGTTCTCCTCCCCCACTTCCGTTCTGATTTTTTTTTGGTGGTGTGTGTGTTTACAGGTTTCTCATCCAACCTCAGGATCCTTCCCCCGAAACGAAAGAAGTGCTCACCCAGATCCCAGGGCTCCGCCGAAACCTTTCTTTTCTCAGGGGACCCTGGGAGACGGTGTGGGGCTGTGATGCAGACGACGTAGTTTGTAGAACCCCCTTCAGAAGGAGACGTAGATTCACCTCTTGGACAGTGTCCCAGACCAAGACGGTGGGTTTAACGAGGTGGTTGCCACTCACCCACGAATGGCGCGCCATGGAACTACGGACGATGAAATTACGTCAATGTTATCCTCCAATTTTCCCAGTATACCTAACCCCAATGCTTTGAGATGCGAAGGTCGCCCCGATGCAGAGTTCTTCCGAACCAGTAAATTTCTACCCTACAGCATACTCTACCATATATCTCAGCCTTGTAGGATTCACGCGGAGCCAGGGAAGGCAGATGGGGGCTATATTAGGAGTCAAAGGTAAGGTGGTGCGTCAATGTAACTATACAGTGATTATCTTAACTGTTGTCCGAGGGCAATAAAGAGCTCATAAAGATAACTTAAACTCGCACGGGCACACGAGCTTCCCAAGGTCGATTCAAACTGTTTACTATTTCGACACGATTGGAAAAGGCGAATGTTATTGGTGCAGATCCCTCCCTCGCAACGATCTACATGCCAGCCTGAATTTCCTTGTGATGGAGCTTGAAGCACGACTGTCCAGTGCCACGTAAGAGTGAAACGCATGTGGCGCAACGCAAGCAGTGATCTTTCAGGGCCATCTGTTTGTTGGCGCTATAACGAAAACATGCGCATTTGGAGGACAAGGATGCATATTCACGGGGTGAAGGAAGACCAATACCGCATAATTGCATTTTATGAGATTTCTTCTTGACCTGGAAACATTCTCAGAACTGGCCGTCACGGTGAGACGCCGAAGTATACGACGGTGACTATCTCCACTTTTCAAACTCGGCTTGCAATATAAAATACCACGCATGCGAAGGGAGATTGAGTCGATTCTCGTCAAAGGACTCGATGCCTCTGGAAACTCCGATGCAGTCGGCAGAGATTGGATGTATAAGCCACATAGGCGGCGCGTGCCTGTCATGGCAGAGACGTCCCGATCGAAGGTGTGAAAAACTGTCTTGGATACGGAGCACGGCCTCGTGTCATGTCACCTGATCGACATACAATTTGTCTCGGCGAGGAGAACAAGAAATCGAATGAATAGCATGGCCAGTGCGTACTCGTGCCATAATGATAGGGAGCGGCCTACTCGGAGACTGACAAACGCCGTTGTCGACATGTCTAGAACGTGAACTCGTCACATCATTCAAGTTCGTAGGGCACAGTTCCTGCCTATGTCCGATAGGATGCTCATGAAGGCGGGAAATGTCCCAAGCACCACTAAAACGTCGTGGGCTAGCTTGGGCGTGCTAGCCACCAGCGACTGGTCGCATCATGATCATGATGGTCAGCTTAAAGCATTCACTAGAAGCTATCACGTGAATGTCAACCACTTTGTGCCGAGAATGGTCTGCCGGCGGGTTCAACTCCCGCGGTATCATTTCCGACTCAGCGTGCGGCTCCGAAGTTCGTCAACAGACCTGTGCTAAGCCTGAGCTTCTTGATCATTACGCTAACTGCTACATGCCCGGTCTCCTCCAGGCTTGAGCACTCAAATATTGTTTTACGTCTTCATTTTTCTCACTCACATGCCTTGAGCTAGGTATACGTCATTGTTTTCTGCGACGGTCCTTGTTCTCGGCCACAGTAGCTTCGGCGAAGTTCACAAAGGCAAAAATAGTCGTCGACCGTTTCTCGATATGTCAATCGCGAACAAAGATCAGGCACAGCATTAAACCTTACCTCGGTTCTGAGAAAACAGTTTTTTGGTCTCCGTCGTCAGGGCCTCTGATGTTTGTTGCTTCAAGTCGCCCCGTACAAGTTACCGCTGTACCTTGTATATTCTTTTCTTCGTCAGTATAAGTATCCCTCTGAGTGTTTTTTTCCGATAGCAAGAATCACTCCACCTCTCTATGGCTACACAATGGACCCCATATCAATCGATGCCCTCCCAGGATTCAAACATCGGTTTTTGTCACAACATAGAGAAGAAGAACCCGACGAATGAAGCTGTGGGAGCATATTGGCAGCCGCCAGTGTCGGTGACCTCAGGTTACGTTGCTTTTGACAACCCTTGGGGCGTTAACCCTGAATTCGATGATCTTCATTCCTATTTTCCTGGTAAGTTGTCACTTCTAAGACGCAGTTCTAGCCCTAACATGCACAGGCAGGACCCGAAACCACACACGTCCCAATCCCGAATATCCATGGGGATGTGAGTTCCCCAACTTTCAAGTTCCCTCCACCCTCGCTCCAGCGCGCCGATGGTCCTGTGACAGCTCGGAGAAGTAGCCCTGCGACTGGTAATACAATTGAAGGTGTGCCCCAGTTCATATGTCCATCTACGGCCCTACGGGGTGTGCGTCTATGATCTAGCAATCGTTGTACGCCCGCAATGTCTGCACTGGTTCTGTGAAACTATCACTGACGTATTCTCAAGCTCTGGACCCGGCTTTCAAAGGGCATCCGAATCCCAATAGCTCCGGCACCCTCGGCGCTACATCTGCGCAGACATATGGTCTACCTCGGAATCACACACACTTTCACGCTCCTCCTTATACGGATCCGCGTGCTCATGATGAGCCGCCTACCCACCCTCCAGCACCTCAACAAGTTCAGACAGTCTCTGTTCCAACTAATGATTCGGGGCGCTCGTCGAGAGCAACTCCTATCGCTGGGTCATCGCTCCCTGCCCAATATAATGGGACATCCGGCCTGGAACATGGCACCACTCGCACTCCATCACCTTCCGGACCGCTGGCCCAGGAACACAGACCAACCACCGAGGAAGTGCCTCGGGGACACGAAGAGAAAACCCGAGCTAAAAAGGAGAGAGACAAGACAAGAAAGCGCAAGGAGCGCTCGGACAACTCTCAATATCACGCGAGGATATGTGAATTACTAGAAATCCCTTTGTTACCGAAGAATACCCTTGCCAGTCGCAGTGAGTGTCATGCGTTTGTCCTTGTTGGAGATGTTGAGTTTTTTGCGTAGTTCTAAATTCTGTTGAGGAGCTCGTGAAACTGCGTGAGCTTTACGGTGACTCCCAACGTCTGCTTGAACAAGCAGGATCTGAAATCGCTGTTCTGAAAGAGAGGTTTGCACAAGTGGAGTCGAAGGTGAGGTAAGGGTGCCCTGCCAGAAACATGGACACGGACGAGAATGGACGTTTGCATGTAGGACATAATTAATATAATCGATTGTGCGTAATCGTGTCAGGGATGTCAAGGACACCTATAAGCTGTAATACTGCGAATATTTCTCACGAACACGAGCTTTTTCACGAACAACCTTAGCATCCAACTCCGCTAGTATCATCTCACGCTTCTTTTCACGACGCAATGCAAGCTCTCGCTCTGCCTGCCAAGCAGCCTCAGCCTCGGTCGGGGACATGTGTTCGAGAGCACAATGTAATTCTTGGAGGCGACGTTCCTCGGCCGCATCGACACGTCTTTGCAACGAGTCAACATAAGCGGTGTGATCGCGGGTGAACGCGTTGATATTCCCGATGGCCTCGTCAACCAAACCTTTGAACTCGGCGGTCTTCTCGACGTACGCTTCCAAACCTTCCACTGTCGGCCACTCAAGAAATGCTGCAGGTAAGAGAGGAGATTATGTTAGATGCATTGTTTTTTTTCAGCACGAAAAGTCTGATTCAGATCACTTACAGTCCCTTAAGACGTCCATTTCCGCGAAGGTTCTCGCACGTTTGTCCCCATTTAGCTGAATTGCAGGGAGAGGATCGGGGGGCAAAGGTATGACATCAAAGGACGCAGAGCTATTCTGAAAGTTAGACGACATGGGGTTATGGTGCTCTTGACTTTGGTAGGGATGTGGGGATGTTCGATGATTACTCACTGGAGGCAGCATTTATCTATCCGCGACTCGGAGGGATGTCCATGCATGCGCACCGCCTTGATCACTACACCCAACAGCGAGCGGAGTCGATGACAAACACTCAAACGAGCGGACAAAAGTGGTGAATGCGAATACAGTAATTGTCTCGATATTTGAGCCCATGCAAGAGACCAAAGTCAACGTCGTCATAGAAACAAGGGGGAGGGCCGCCTCAAAACTGTAGTGGCTGCCATGGCAGTGCCCTAGCTGAATAACCATCACAAGCCGCAGTTGTTAGTCCAAGCATTAAGGACACTTGGCACCATACTATTATCCCTGCCCGAGTCAGCCACATGCAACAATTCTGAGCATTGACATTCCAGCAGCAGTAAAGTACGATCATGATGAAGCACGTTTGCCGTGCAGCCAGGCTCAGGCTGAAGTTATTGTTTCCGAGTCAAAGTCGGCGAAGGTCCAAGAGCGCCGGTTAGTTCGCGGCTACCGCGACCGGCCCGCCTCGTCACTCACGTGCCAGTTCCCGTCCACTGCGTCGCGCGTCAGAGGCAGCAGACTTTTAGTATCCACTTGCCCATCTCTTACGGGAAATCTGAGGACGAACAGGAAACATGTCATTCTCCTGAAGAATCAGTCCTAACCTGCTGCGGCAGCACTAACAGCAGCTCCGCTGCCGCCACAAACTCCCCGCTCTCCCACACGCCTCGCGCCTGTCGTGCGGCTCGATGACCTGTCGAAACACCAAGGCCGTACGCTGCATGACGTCGCACGTCGACCGACAACAGGCCACATACGTCTTGCTTGCGCCGCACGACGTACCCGGGTGTGCCGTTGGGTACGCCTTGGATATCGCAAGACGGGAGATAGTGGTCGCACGAACGCGAACTTTCACGCGCGAGGGGTTCAGGCTTCTGGCGTGGGGGTGGGATGGGTGGCGTACGTGCGGGGGTTACGTGGGTCGCTGATACGGTCGTTTTTGCTCTGCACGGGGCTGAGGGAGGAGATGAAGCGCGCTGTGAGGGACACGACCAAGGCCCATCCTTTGTGAGTCCGGTTTTTATCCGTGCTTCACAGCCCACGCCTCATCTATCCGTCCATCGAGCTCTTTGCGTCCCTACCGTATTTCCGTGCGAGGGTGAGTCTGGTTGTGTTCCAGGTTCGTGGCGTCATTTGCAGCATTTTTTGGTCTCATGCTGGTCGAACATGCCAGAGCTTTTCTTTGCGTGGAAGTCGGCACACACCGCAACCCGAACCCGAGAATGCCGCCTCCCGGAGGAACTCTGGATTTCTGAAGAGCTTCTCGCAAGTAGAAAACATACTCGTTTCCTTCCCGTGGGGTTTGGCAGCGCCCGGTCTTTCCCATGGCCATCGTCGTCAAGGTAGAGATTATACGTTAATGTTACACACTGGCCGCTTACCACGCGTGGGACCATGCGCTTGGCGTTGCTGAAAAAAATAGAGAAGACCATCGAAAATGGAGACCATGATGCGCAGCAGCTGAGTCGAACCTTGATTCCTTGCTGCGAACCGGGATGATCATCTCGTCCTCGTACTCCTTGGTGTTGGAAAGACGAGCCCAAGCGATTCAGACATGTTTTCACAGAGTGGGCATCGATGCGCTTGAAAAACGAAACGTTTCTACAACTTCATCTCACAGTGTTTGGAAGGAGGCACGAATGGCTATTCCGTGACACATAGTACCTCAGTGCTCATGCTCATGCCCATTCCGTTTCCCACATTGCATTGTCTGACGTCGACCCTGAACAAGGTCTCTCCAGCACCATTCGCTACACTCCTCCCTCCAAAGACATCTCAAATCACGGGAGGGTGTAGACGCTGCACTAGCTCGCCAGCATTCAAGAGTCAAGACGATCTTGATAATGGAGGAAGAGTTTGGCATCCACAGAAGGTTGTGGGGCTGTGATGTAGACAACATGGACTGTGGAAGCCCCTCTCGAAGAAATCGATTCTCGGACCGAGCCTGAGACCGCAGGTTCCACGAGGTTGTCGCCACACACACCAATGTCGATCTATGGAGCCCGGACGGAGAAGTCATATGTATGTTCCCTTCCCAATTTCTGAATATAGCTGATCCCAATGTCTGGATGCTCGAAGGGCACCCCGATGCGACGAGCTTCACGCACCATAGCGGACAGCCACCCACATTGATAGCTATCAGTATGAATTGCTGAGTCTCTAAATCCCAAACCTATTCCGAGGACCATCACACCTCAGTTCTGTAAGATACCCGCCGGGCTCCGGGATAGGGAAGACACTTGCAAAGGCGGTGTGCCCATGTAGTTACACCGGGATAGTATTTATCCTGACTGTTGTCGAAGGCCATAATGAGCCCGTAATGAAAGCTTAACTGGCACGCGCGCAAAAGAGCCTTGTAAGCTTACTTCCCGATTTGACCTCGAATAGAAAGGCGAATGCCATGAGGACTGACATCTCCCTCGCAACCACCTCACGCATCAAGCTGAAATTCCCTTTGATGGAGCTCAACGCATGCACGGCTGCCACGTCTGGTGCCACGTTAGAATGAAACACATGTGGCGCAACGCAAACAGAGATCATTCAGGGTGCATCTCTTTGTTAACGTTACCACGAAGCATGTGCCTTTGAAGGACAAAGGGCACGCATTCATGGGGGTGAGGGAAGATCAATACTACATTGTTGCACCGCATGAGATTTCCTCTCCAGGTGGGGCTGAAAATATGTCCCCAAGCAACTTAAAACCAGGCGACAAGACATTACAAAATACCACAGAGATGACTTGGAGCAGGTCGCGTCTCGTACAAGTGGTAATCCGGTAATCGGTGCTGTAACCCCTGGAGCATTCAGCTTTCTCTTGAACCCGCCTTGCAAAAGGAAACATTTCACAGGGAAGAAAGAATCGTGTCGCGTGGAATCTCGTCAAGGGACTCTGTGCCTCTGTAAATCGCGGCCGCACTTCGGCAGAGATTGGACGGTTAAGCTAAGCGCGCGCCTCTTATGACAGAGACGTCCCCATCGAAAATGTGGCACTGACAGTCCACCTAAGATACGGAGCACGGCCTCAAGGCTTGTTAGTTGATATACAAACAATTTGGAACCCAATCAGCGAGGAGAACAAGCCATTCCAAGCATGACATGGGCATGGACAGTGCAGGGACGTGCCATGATGGCCTACTACCTAGAGACTGACAGCGGGTGTTTTACGTGTGTTCGACGTTCAACTTTGAACCTGGTCACATCATTCAAGTTTGTCGATTACGGTTCCTGTGTTCGAGTTCCTGTGTTCGATGAGTTGCGCACAAAGGCGGAAATGTCTCAAAACATCACGAAAGCGTTGTGGTGGCCCGGGCTTCTCGGGCATGTTGGCCGCTTAGTGCAAGTGACAAGTAATCAACACTTTGAGCCGAGAATGGTCTGCCGGCGGGTTCGATCCCCGCGACATCATTTTCCGACTCCGCGTGCGGCCCCGAAATCTCCTGTTCCCGACGGGCCCGACCTCCCTATTGCCTGACCAGGCCAGTCAACTGTGACTGCTACATCATGTAGGGGTCTTGCATATATGCTGTCTTTACCTCTTCATTTTTTTGATTGTTCACACCCCCTGGCCTCCGCAATAAGTATGCATACGTCATTGCCTTCTACAACGGACCTTGTTCTTGGCCACGTTACCGGTACGGCTCATGACCGTGAATGTCTCAAAGGTAAAAAGTCAGTGACTGTATATTGATTTGTTACTCAACAAAGACCAAGCACAGCATAGGGACGCTAAAAGCTGTCACTGAACCTTACCCTGATTCCTAGAAAGCTGTTTCTTGGTCTCGGTTGTTAGGGCATCTGATGTCTTTTGTTCCAAGTCATCCAGCACAAGTTGCTGCTGCAACTTGTATCTTTTTTTTCCCATCAGTATAAGTATCCCTTTGAGTGTTCCGATGGCAAGAAATTATCCAAATACCCATGAATACACACCAGGCTCCAGAGCTATCGTTACTCCGGGATTCAACCCTTCGACCTGGTCACGATGTAGCACCAGCTAATCCGGCATCTCAGACCCTTGAAACCGTGGACCCATCTTCGCAGGATGCAGATAACCGCATTTGTTTTGCCTTTTTGCCAGCTAATCCCCATCCCCATCCCCATTCCCATTTTCCTGGTAAACCATTACGTCTTGAATGCAGTCCTAGCCCTAACACTCACAGGCAGTATTAGAAAGTCCACCTTTCCCCGACCCAGATTTCCCCAGTCTCCGGCCTCGGGACCCCCACGCATCTTATCAGCTCTTACCTCAGCAAGCCACCAGTTCTACGCTAGCTGGGAGCAGTTGTCCCGGTCCCTTTGAAGGTATGGCCTAGTTATATATCTCCATCTGTGGGTGCGCATTTGTGATCGATTGAGCGTTGTGCGCCTGCAATGTCTTCATCCGTAGCTGCCGAATTCTTACTTACATTTGATCAAGCTCAAGCCCTCGGCTCGCCTTTTGTAATGCGTTCCAACTACGATGACGCCAACACCAATGACGCTGCGCAGGCATATCCTCTAATTTCGGACGATCCTCTCCCCTTTCCTCACGTATATGCGGATCCGCGCCCCCAATACGAGCAGCCTAACTTCCCACCGCCACCTCAACATGCTCAGAGAGGCCCTGTTCCCTATGATCATCCGGCGTCCTCGTCCACAACAGTCGGTGATCCTAGGCTTTCATCGCATGCCGGGTTTAACGAGCCGCCCGGGCTGGAAGTTTTCAACACCGGCACGGCTTCTTCTGAACAAATGCCGGATGCAGGACCTAGCCTGTCGGCAGCCCACGAACAAACTTCGACCATGCAGGAAGCGTCTCAGCCATACGAAGAGAGGCTCCGAGCCAAAAAGGAGAGAGACAAAATACGCAAGCGCGATGAGCGCTCGACCAACTGTCAGGATTACGCGAGCATCTGTGAATTGCTCGACATCCCGTTGTCACCAAAGAAGACCCTCGCTAATCGCAGTGAGTGATTGTGAGCAATCCTAGTCGAGGATGTTGACTGTTTTGTTATAGTTCTCGAAGCCGTTAAGAGGCTTGTGAAGCAGCATGACCTCTACGGTGATTCCCAACGTCGAATTAAAGAAATGGAATCTGAAGTCGACGTTCTGAAAGAGGAAGTTGCTCAGCTAAGGTTCATGGCGAGGTAAGGGTGTCTTGCCGGGTATCCTGTTTTCTAGGTACAATAGCTCATGGACATGGACATGGACGAGAATGAACGCTTGCATGTACTACATAACGGGATTGTGCATAACTATGTTCAGGAATATCATGGCAGGGTTTATGGACCTATTTGTAATACTGCGGATACTTTTCTCGAACACGAGCCTTTTCACGAGCGATCTTAGCGTCCAATTCCGCAATTATTGTCTCACGCTTCTTCTCAAGGCCTAATGCACGCTCTCGTTCGGCCTGTTGAGCGGCCTCGACCTCGGCCGGAGACATGTTCTCAAAGGAGCGATGAAGTTCTTGGATGCGACGTTCCTCGGCTGCATCAGCACGTCTTTGCAATGCGCCAACGTAGGCGATGTGCTCGCGAGTGAACACTTGGAAATGCCCGAGGACTTCATCAACCAAACCGTTGAACTCGGTCTTCTTCTCAACGAACGCTTCCAGACCCTCTACGGTCGGCCACTCGAGGAATGCTGCGCAGGAGAGAGGAGATTGCGTTAGATAGTGACATCCGCTTTTATCACGAAAGACCCGATTCCGTTTACTTACAGTCCCTCAGGGAGTCTAGTTCCTCGAATACACTCTCACGTTTGCCCCCGTTCAGCCGGATTGCAGAAATGGAATCGGAGGGCAACGGTATGACGTCAGAAGACGTGCGGCCATTCTGAGAGTGAGATGCCATTGGGAATCGAAGCTGCGCAGTACGAATGCTTGTAGTACGAACAGTCGCGGGGATGTGGGGATGTGGGGGGTGCTCGATGATAACTCACCAGATGCAGAATTTATCTCTCTGTGAGACACGTCCATGCACTCACACTGCATTGCTCATTCCCCTCACAGCGAGGGGATATGATGACCAACTAAGCCATCATGAGCCTGAGGCGAACAAAAGTGGTGAACGCGACTGGTGTAATTGTCAGAATATTCATGCGCATGCAAGGGACCAAAGTCCATGGTGTCATAGAAACAAAAGGATTACCCGCCTAAAGCTGAAGTGGAGGCTGTCAGTGGCGTGAACAACTCAGAACTAATGCGAGCTGTGCTATAGTAGACCAAGCATTGGTAACCGGGCAAAACTATTGTCCGAGTCACCACAATGTGACAATCATGCTGAAGGTCCCCAGCGCATTGAACTTGTGGCGGCAAAGGGCCCAAGCGCAACGAATACGTTCACGGGCACTTTGAGACTTACCATGCAGCAAAAGCTATTGTTTCCGTGTCAACGTCGGAGGGTCTGCTAAACCAAAGAAGCGCCCGCTGCCGCTTCAGCCGTAGCCGCTGAGCCCGATCCGGGGAATTAGCACGCAACCGGCCCGCTAAGACTTTCGCCCGTGGCTCATGCCAGCATGCCAGCGTGCACCGCCATCCAAGAAGCGCAAGCCCCCCGCGCTTTCAGCCATACCTCGCTCCTGCCGTCCCGCTGGTCGATCCGTCGAAGAACCAAGGGCACACGCGCACGATGCTTCACGTCTACGGACAATGGAGCTTCATACGTCTATATTCCACTGGCGCTGCGCGATGCGTGGTGTGCATCGCGAGAGGAGAGACGGTGGCCACAACGAACGTGACCTTGCACCCGCTTGGGGGCGATAATTCATGCGCGAGCTGTACCTCCGACTGACGCTGCCTTTCCTTCTGCGTTCGAGTCGTCTCGGAGATGAAGCGTGGCGTGAGGGACGCACCACCGTGAGTTGGTCTCCTGTACGTCGCTTTCTTCAATACACGATATCCATCCACCCCTCGAGTTCCTTGCGTCCAGGAATTTCCTCGTGCGGAAGCGAGTGGGTTGTAATTCAGATTTGTGGTCCAGAAAATGCGCTCGTTCACTCCCAACCACGGGCGGACTCCGGCATGTCCCGCGGCCACATATTCCCCAGGGCCTCACCCATCGTCTTCGAAGTGTAGGCACTTTAATATCACACATTGGGCAGCCAGCATGCGGGCGACCTCGTATTCACCGTCGCTGAAGTTACGCAGCGTAGGCATTGAAGATAGCGGCCTGCCCCGAACTTCTGTTCCTTGCGGCGATGGATGGGCAAAATTTCAGTCCAAGACGGTCCGGCCATCCCTGAGGCCCTGAAGCTGAAAAACGATTGCTGATTGGACTACATCACCGACACCCCTATTTGAACAAGACCCCTGAACTTGCACCGTCCCATTTGGTCCTGGACTAGATATCGCCAGCACCGTTCGCAATGCGCTTCTCTCGAGAGTCATTTCAGAGACCGAAGAGAGTTGACGCCCCACCAGTCCACCGGCATTCAACAACGATCTCGATGATGGAGGAAGAATTTGGCATGCGCGGCGAACCGCCGCAAGGCGTGATGCCCTTTGGTTAGTGCTGCAAATGACTACTTTCTCTTCTCCCACCCGTACTGTAGTCTGATTTTCTTTCTATGTGCATGTCTCTAGGTTCATCATCCAAGCTTAGGGCTCGGATTCTCCGCAAGAAGACCACCACTCAGGTCCCAGAGCCCCGCCGAAGCTCGTCTTTTCTCAAGGGCACCTGGGAGACGGTATGGGGCTGTGATGTAGATGACGTGGAATATGTGGAAACCCCTTTCAAAAACATCGATTCACCCTTGGACAGTGTCCCGGACCAAGACAATGGGCCCGAAGAGGTGGTCACCACCCCCACGAATGGCGCACCATGTGGCAAGGACAAAGAAACTGAAATCACGCCTATTATCTCTCCCGATTTGCCGAGTACATTTGACCCCAATGCTTGGATGCGCGAAGGCGAAGTTGGTCATCAGGACGTAAAATCCCTCCGAACAAGTACTCCACGTTCCGCTAAGCGTCACTCGCCGTAACGGGCAACTACAGACATTCAAGTTGACTGGTAAGAACGTCTGCCAGTACGTTTCTACAGTGACATTACAAACTTATTCCATCATACGACTGCTGTATATTAGGTGGTAATATCGACCCGAAGGGCGAATGTCATGGGTGCGGACGCTCCCCTTTCCCTACAACGGCTTTTGCATGCTGATTTCTGAACTTCTTCTGTGATAAACTTGGAGCAGCACAGTTGTCGAGTGCTGCGTACCAATGAACCCCATGTAGTACAAGGTTAACATGTATTCTTATTTTTCAGGGCCATCTGTTTTACCGTAACGAATACTTTCATTTTTCTATGAGTAGTGGAATGGGGGAAGACTCATACGAAATTTGTTGGATTTGTGAGAATCGATTGCTAAACTATACAACTTGAATCCAAATGTACCGACGATGATATTCTGCTGTGTGTTGCCGCGGCGACTAGCTTGAATGCTTGTACAGTATTGGATCCAGCGCAAATGCCCGGCCCTCTCACCCGTGCCCGGCCGCTGGCAGTAGATGAAACGAACGCGCACCACCATTCTCGTTTCATACGGCGAATCTTCCGACTCCGAGAATGAACAAAAACCAGGACATCCTCCTAACCAAAGAGCAAAGCCGCCCTCGCCAGTAGCCCCGCCGCCACCTCCCAAGAAGCGGAAGCTCCCAGCGCTCCCAGCCAACCTCGCCCCTGCGGCCCCGCTCGACGACCCGTCGAAACACCAAGGGCGCACGCGTACGACGCCGCACGTCGACGGACAATGGGCAGCGTACGTCTACGTCCCTCTCGCGCTGCGCGGTGCCCTCAGGCGCGTCGTCGCGCGCGCCATGGACATCGCGAGCGAAGAGATGGCGACCTCGACCTCGAGCGCGACGAGCGCGACCTTGCACGTGCTTGGTGCCGAAGATCCTGGTCCTGGAGCGGGCGTTGGAACGGTCGCGGACGTGCGCGAGTTGCACGTCTCGTTGACCCGGCCGTTTTTTCTGCGCGCGAGTCAGAGGGAGGACATGAAGCGCGCGGTGAGGGACGTTGCCAAGGCCCATTCTCCGTGAGTCCTCCCCCCATCCTCCCGTGCTTCGCCGTCGATATGCCGCCCCTCCTACCACCCACCCTCTCTCTTCGTATATATAGGGTTTCTGAACAAGGCCGGGCTCATTGTGTTTTAGGTTCGTCGCATCATTTGCA
>QFFA01005324.1:2610-14782 GCA_003316565.1 Russula foetens | reverse complement strand
AGAGGTGACTAGCAGCCCTAGAAGTCACTATTCTAGTCGCTCTAGTCACTTTTGGGTTTTGCTGATGTAAGGTCTTGTCTCTTAAGAAAGAATTTTTTACTCAACTCGTCGATCAGGGAGCACGTCAACTGAGCTGTCACGGCAGTGTAGCTCGATCTTGCCCAGGCTGGACCTGTACACAAAGTATTCATACCGTGGCATGGGTTTTCGCTCAGCTGGCACAGTGGCCTTTGATCATCCTGCAAGTACCCGAAATCTGCAATTTGATGCCGACTATCATGATATTTTACAGTAGCACAATGGGCTTAGAGGGGACTCCACCTGTACTCTGACGCTTACTCAGTTAGCTTCATAGATCCAGAAACCAAAATGATCCACATGCAGTTCCAAAAATAGGTTGAAGATTCGGGAGCCCGGGTTGCCACCCTCCCGCACCGTAACATTTGACATGAATGTGGGGTGAATCGACAACACTTCCAACTCCTTACCTGACTAGGATTCATCACACTGGTACCTGACAACTGATTTAGTCGATTGGTGACCGCACAAGACTGCGACGACCAGGGGAAGGCCCGACGTTTCATCTCAAACGGCCGTTAAGGCCACGACGATTCCACACTTTTTTCCTCTTCGGGTCAGCAAGTGTAGCCTGCTCGTTCGTCAGTGAGAACATTTTTTGGGGTTGAAAATGTGATCCCTTTTCACCCCGTAGGTCGAGTGACGCGGTCTTCCAAGATATGCGCTGTCCGCTAAATGCCACTGAACAACTTGGCTGGCTGTCATTCCTGGGATACAGTACCGCTGCAGCCACGCAAATGCTTACCTTCGAAGATCCCATGAAACCCATGTCTCCCATCTCCGTCTCCGACAGCAGCAAAGTCCCCTAAGTCTTGCTGTGGTTGTTACCACCGTTGCAACTGCGGCTGACAGCTGGCCACCAGGTACCAGACCCTCTCAATTTTAGAGCGGTGTTTCCATATATTGTACCTCAGCTAATCCCGACGCGGACACGGCGACATGTCACGTAGTAAACCGAGACGGTGATGGAGGACTGGACGTGGGCGACAGGGTTTGACGAAGGTAGGCGAGCCGCAGACACAGGACTACTCGAAACTCCTTCGGCACGAGAGACTCTGTCGGCTTGCGGGGAGTCGGGTCCACCCTTCGGTCCACCGCAAATAGGTAGGTGAGTCGGAGAAAATCTGAGAAGCTGTCACTGACTGAGAGTTGGGCTCAGTTGGCCTCGTATCCGCACCTTATGAGCTTGGACTTGCGCGACAAACTAGCCGGGTTTACAGAGAGGACCAATCTCACTTTTTTTTTGTTGCTACACTGACTTGCCCGAGACCCTGCTCCGCCTAATCCGAAGCAACAATATCGCGTTTGATGTGCATTCATTAGTGGCAAGTATGCCCTCGTACCGTCTGGGTGACTGGGGAAGTCTACACGTAACACGTGATCTAGGGTGGCAGCGTCGCTCGGCCATCTCTTCTCAACACCCAATTGCCTTTGTCGCATATAAGGATGATTCCTGACGCAGTCATTAATACCTGTAGGACCAAAGGAGTATAGAAGATGAAAATGATCACCCCAAAAGAACGTCGGAGAGTCCGGTTTGTCCTGTATGTGGACCAGGTGTTTGATGAAGAAAACTCGGCTTTGACGCGCTATCAGCAGTCGTGATCCCTTTCACAGGCTGTCGAGCTGGATAGCATCATTGACCCTCACGATGTTCCGAGTCTCACGCTGCTGAGGGAGGAGGCAAGATCAAATCGGTTACTAGGGATGTCCAGCGGGACATTGATGCGAAAGAGCAGGTTGAGTCGGACATCCGACTTCCGCTTGTTCGGATATGCTGACGATACTTTTCAAATTCAAGGATGCCCTCCATCAGCGCTCAGCCCTCCATCAGTTCATTTCGTACACACACACTACAGTACACACCCGCCACAACGATGGCGGCCGTGTTTGGGCCTCGCTCACGCCGGCCGGGCTCGGCAGCGGGGATTGAGCACCCCGAATGTCAGCAATCCGAAAACACGGGTCACGGTCATCAAATTTTCCATTTCTACGCTGTGATTACAAAACATGCTTCGGGGTTGAGCGCGGCATTACATATGTGGCAAAAATTTGTTATTCTGTTTCTTGGAACTTGGAACGAAAAAAAAGAACAACGAAAGGAAGAACGTTCTCGCGGACGAAGCCGAAAGAAACTCGGACCGGGTCGAAGGCCGACTCGATGCACATGTTCGAACACCATCCACATATAATCCTTCCCCGACATGGGACTTCTGGCAATTAACCCTTGTCTGTGATTCCGTGTCCTTGCATCCTGCGCTCGGAGCGAAGTGGTGCCATCCTTGCCGATCCTCCGAACATGGCTAATTTATTCATTTTGAGATGTGTGGGACCGGTGTGCCTTTTGCGCCCTCGTTAGCGCCGAGGTACTAAGGTTCGGACAAGAACAAATCGGGAATCTTGACTCCCGTCTCTCGACCAATCCGCTTCTCCAGGCACTCTTGAATTGGGCTTGGCTTGTACTTCGACATCATATTTCCCAGCCTGTAGGACGCGAACATCGCAGGGCGTGAAATTTCGATGATTACGGTGCGTTTCGGAGCGTGGAGTGTAACGACAAGTGAAGTCTAGCGACTTTCCTTCCCACATGTGACTGTACTGATTTTCTCTCGTGTCCTCGTTCCCAGGCTAAATGCAGGGCAGCAAACACGTTTTTCACATCCTTGACAGCCGCCATAGACAAACCAGACAGTTTGACAGCTTACCAACGGCCCAAGCTGGAATTTCTCCCCAGGAATCTCGGCTCCCATTCCCTCTGTCCATTCAAACGGGCCAAAGCACGGGCGTTGGGGTATTGGTCAATCACGACATGATAGCAAGCTGTCGGAGTTGGTCCCCCTCATAATCATAACATCCGCGTTCCCTTTGCGGTGTTGGAGTACAGTACTCTCGGGTTGTCCAATAATTAACGAAATGCGCCCAGCTGACTGGCTGGTGCACCGGCAGATCCCTTCCCTACTGCCCAACAGGGATAAGCTTGTGATCGAGGGCGATTCAAGGGTGACGGTTCTGTAAGACAATGGGCTGGGGGACGTCGCTGATGCCGCGAGGCAAAGCGCCTGTCAGCCATTATGGGCTCCGGCTCAAATATGAAGGCATTGCCAGGTAGGTGTGTTACTCACTTATGGGGTGTTCATTTGCTCGACAGATTGGCTGCTTCCACGCAATCAGACGTTCAAAGAAAAACACGCGAACCCTGAAACGTTGTTGAAATATGAATATTCCCTCATCTGCACGCAAGCACCTTCCAAGGAGGGGTGGCTGTCATCGCCGCTTTCCATGAGGACGGTGAGCCATGGGAATGGTGATGCGGGTATCCACGGAGAAGACCCTAATGTTAAGACAGGCGTAAAGATGTGGAGTTGGCCGTCCCTGCCTTCGACAGGTAGCACAAACAGTCAAACACAGAACATTGTTGTTCTGGACGCCACGAATTATAGGAGAACTGCTTGTAAACGACACAGTCATATAGAAGCTTAAGACCCAGGACCTTTTTACACGTCGTGCCGGTGTTTATGTACGCAGAGAGCCAAGAGATGGCCGCTTCACGAGCCCAGGATGTGGAGCGTCAGCTACCTTCGCGGAGCTGCGGACTCGGATACGCCCCGTCCCAATTGAGGTGTTTGTCAAATAACGCGAGTCCACCAAAACTTTACTCGTCGCGCCACTTAACTCACACAAACATTGCGAGCTTCTCACATCCCCAACGAGTCATATTAATATTCCACAGCACAGCAAAAATAGAAATCCGGGGACAGCACATAAACGGATTGGTAAAAGATCAACATCTCTCCCGTCCGGTGAAAGAGTACAAATCAAAATTGGTAGTGTCCGGTCCTGCAGCATGTCGACGTCGAGTCATCGCCTTGAATAATTCTCCGACATCAGCTGAGGGTACATTCCGCTAGATCTATGTGTTTACCTTGGATGATCCAGGAGAAAGAGTATGGGTTATGGATCTGTCTTCATGACTGGGACTCCTCCCTCCAATATTTGTTGTGGATGTAGTTGGTTCCTCGCTTGTCTTCAAGGTCCCTGCTATCGTTTTCAGATACCTAAAGGTGAGCGAGTCAGTCATGGAATAACCAGACCTAGAGGAAGTGAGAGCTACTTACGGGGAGTGCGGCCACGAAGGTAAGGAGCAAAAGTACGCAAACTGGACCAAGGAAGAAACGCATATTTTGATCAAGTGAGTTGGGCAACGCGATGAGCGGAGATTCCCTCACATCTCTTATAGGTGACACTAGCGCGCAAGAAAGTCTCGATTCGGATAGATTCGCCGACCTGGCGACCGACCGAGATTACCCAATTCGTACCTTTTCACATCTCATTTCCGGTTAGTAGAAAGGCACGATGACAGGTCCACACCGTTGTCACTGTCCGCATACCCCTTTCGTTACGCCCCCGCCGACGGAACAAGGGATGAGTGCGGGCCCACGTCGTGTGTTGGGCTCCACAGCACCATAGCACCCGCAAACAAATGAAATGACTGGATCCTACGCCCTACCCATAAGTAGCACACGTCATCTGATCGGAGGGTGGTCAATCGGACTGATAAGCCCATTTAAATGTCACTGAATACAATGTACGTCCCCCCGGGTTACAAGCTCCGCATCAAGGCACGAAGAAAAAACTGTAAAATTGATAGGCACCAGGACGACTGAGTTGTATGCACCAAGGCTGTTTTGCTGGGAGCTAATGGGTCGTCTCCAACTGGTGTTGCCAGCGAGTTGAGTTGAATTCAGGCTAACTGCGGCGTGCTGAGAGTTGCAACTAGGTTGCGCGCCTGGTATCAGGAACGAGTTGGCGAGCTAGCCGCCCGGGAATCCACCGATCAATTTTCAGCAATTTCAAGTATTTGACAAAGTGTCGTAATCGTAAAGATGCGTATTACTGTATGCGTACTGTTCTGGCCAGTGGCCATTCTGCCATCAAGTTCAAGTTATGGTACAACGTTTTGTTTAATTGACCAACCGATATCCCCACACTATCTACTGATCTGACTGGATGAAAAGGCCCTTTCACAGGGAAGAGTGTTCAACAGCCGTTGCTTGAGTCGAAGGATGAATATTGTCCGTCTAAGAATGGGAGTGTCACCAGATGAGACACTCATCATCCAGAGAATTGGACAAACAAAGAGCCAGTGTTTATTAGCACAAGTTTGTTTGGTTTAGCGTAGTTCCGAACCAAATGAACTAACTACCATCCAAATATGGTAACCACTAGCCACCATGATCAACCTCATTCCGGGTGACTTCATCCTCCGTACCGTACCTTATTGGAATCCACTTCAGCGACTTTGAACTGGTAACAGAATACAGGTGTATAAGCTTCGAGCACGAGATTATCGGGAAAGTCATTCCGATTCCGAAGTGATGTTCTCGTAAACCATTTTAGATACCTGGAAAGATGTTTTACTAGTATGGCCAAGGAATCCCCAAGGAGCTCCAGCCACACAATGATGCCACGGCGCAAAGGCCGTCGTGTTCCGAGCGCCTTCAAAAAACCTGAAACCAGCCCCCATCAATCAATCCAACAATTCGGCTCGTTCCTCCACTGCCAAAATTTTTGACGGGTCATAAACAGGAGGGGGATACTGGCGCGTCTTTGCTTACTTTTTCTCTCGGCCTTCCATATTCTGACTCCTTCCCCTTTCTCGAGCTGTAGTCGTCACTGGGTCTGTGCGTGGTCGTTTCTCCCGTGCTCCATCTTTCGCTCCGGGCAATTGTTCCTCAGATGCAGTATCTCCCGTCTGCTCGTTGCTTTCGGCGTTCTTCATTTCGCCTTCGTCCTCCCTTCCTTCTTCCATCGAGATCGTATCGACGTCCGTTGCATCGGGGTCTCTTCAAGGCTGCCGAGGTGGTGGTCCTCCTAATGCTTCTCGGGGCAGTTCTTCCACGTGCTGAGGATTCCTCTCCTCTCGGTCCCAAACTAGCCAGTATTGAATTTCCGACGTTGTGCTTCTCGAGGCGCCTCCGCTTGCCATTGATCTAACGTCACTGGGAGCGGGTCCTTCAGCCTTTCCTTCTTTGTCTGTCATGTTCCGAGTCGCACAATGAGGTTACTTGCCAGTGCATGGTTCGCGTGGCATCGTCTTCATATCGTTCTACGAGCATGTCCTCGAGTTCCACTACTATATTACGGGATTCTGTTATCTTTGATCTACGGGTATGGTCCGTTCTAACTTGTCACGTCATCCTCTTGCTAACTTGATTACTTTCTTTGCGCCTCCCTCCCCCAACGTCTCCTTTCCTACCTCGGGTTTGACAACGAACATACGTCCTTGTCCTCCTCTTATCTCGTTTATCTCACTTGCTGTAGTACAGGACATCCTTTCCTGACTTCTATTTTGTCTGTATTTTCGTGTTGCCCTTCCATTATCGGAAATTTAATTTCCTTCTGCTTACACTCTCTCATGACTCTCATCATCTCCAGTTTACCTCATGTTCTCACACGTGACAAACGTCCATTTTGAATTGTCGTGCCACTGATATTCAAATCCTCATCCACTCATCAACATCCCGGTTCTGCGAGGCCGCAATGTTGATTTCATGCGTCGGGCAAAAAGGAGGGAGGCCTTTATTGGGGGTCCAACTCACGCATCGCCCCTTTACTGCTACGCTGTACTCGTGTTATCTACTCTCCCAGGGAGAACAAGAGAGAAGTGAAAAGCGTGATGCTCAAATTCTGCGCTCCTCCCGCGCACGTCGGGCGAATTCAGCCAGTGATCGCTCGCTCTCACACAAAAGTGTCACGTCTCTAGCACGTATAAAATTGGCGCCGTTCAGCGTTATGATATGAATGACCTGCTCCGGCCCATATCCTTCAGGCTGTTCATCTTGGCTGACTCAGTTCGCATTGTCTGCCTCAGTTCGCATTGTCTGCAATTGAAGAGTATGACCTACCTATCATCCATCGCTGATGTCTTCGCTGTTCTATTTGTTCCTCCCCGCTCTCCGAGCTGTCCATGATAATAGAAGGCGTAGAGGGTTACCCTATTCCCCCGGGCCACGACCCCTACCAACTGAATCATCGGCAATATGCTCGATATTGACAAGCTTTCAGCTCTTTACTCTGATCGCCCCCCCCGATGCCAATTTACGAAATGTATGTGTTGGGCTCTTCCGTGTGGGTGTTTCGGCTCACGTCAAGCAGGATGGGGTGGAGCTGGTCTCTGGCACTCGCAAGAAGCAACGAACGTTGGCGTCTAGCACGCCGGATGCTTGACCGCAGCCTTCGCCCAGTTGTCACAGCTTCCTATCTCCCGATCATACGGGCGAGGGCACGTGTACTCCTTTCTCGGATGTTGGAAAACACCCGCACCGGTGGGAGGACCATCTCGACCTGTCCGTAGGGTTTGCGCTTGGCTTGCATTATCTTTCTGATGTACCTCGCGATTTTCAGCGTTCAGGGGGAATTGATTCTCACTATGACATATGGATATCAAGTGCTTGGGCGCGATGATGAGCTGCTTGTCGCTGCCGGAAAGAGGAGCCAGTACGGATCTGAAAAGATCCTTCCGGATGCTTTTGCTCGTCAACCAGATCCCGCTCTGTTTGTATTTTTCCCCCTTTCTTTGCACATCAGCAGCATGATTGACTTGGCACATACCCTTCGGTGCACTACATTCCCGGGTGTTTACCGTGGTTCACATACAAGCCGCTGATTTACTATTTCTTTCGCCATATCAATATCTCAAAATTTCTGACAAGACATGCTGCAGCTCAATGGTACCGCACGTCCTTCAAGTCCGCTTGCCCTTGAGATTCTCCGGGAACTGGAGGACCAGAAATCGAATGAACCTATCGCAACAAGGTGGAGGAGGCGTTGGCCGGTGCGTTAGCTTCCATGTAAGCAGGTTAGTACCCGCTACGACGCACGTGCCTGCCAGTGGTTGAAATAGTGCTTCAAAGCTGGGTCCGACACTGCAAGTCGTTGGATGAGGGTGTTAAACTCGTAGGTGGGTTTGGAGACTAACCATTCTTCCCTAGCCCGTTGCCGCCTTCAAGTGGTTTCTCGTGGCAATGTTGCTTTCTCCTGGCGTACAGAAGAAGGCGCAGGACGAGCTCGATTCTGTGATAGGACGGGACAAGCTGCCAATTTTGGAGGATCGTCCGAGGTTGCCCTATGTTGACGCAGTGTGCAAGGAGGTCTGGGATGGAATCCCGTCGTTCCTGCTGGTGAGTGTATCCAGTGACTCTTCACGGCATGCGAAGTATCGGAGCATGGTTGCGTCAATATCATCTTCGCTGGCAGGTGTCCCACATGTGGCAACTCAAGATGACGTCTATGAAGGCTTCTTCGTACCTAAGGGTGAGTACGGGTTCTTTAACGAATATTCTAAAACTCATACCATACACATTTTTCCAGGCGCGATGATGATATCAAATGTTTGTGAGTTTATTGTCTGTGCTTGTAAAGAATCCCAGGACAATTTTCCATGACCCTACCCTTTATCCTGGACGAGAGCTCTTCAAGCCGGAGCGATGCCTGAATCCAGACGATATTGTGCGAGGATTTTGTCCTGACCTCCTCGTTTGGGTTCGGAAAGCGGATCTACCCTGGAAGGTATTTTGCCGATTCTTCGTCATTTATTTCCATCGCGTCTTTGTTATCTGTTTTCAATGTCGAGAGGGAGAGAGGTGGCGGGGATAGACGTTCTGACTACACATGTACTGGGCCTCTATCGTAAGGTAATTACTGTCTTGTTTCTCAGAAGGTCAGAAGGGCGGTCCTAGCAGTGTTCCAATTCCGTTTCCTTGTTCTTTTGTCCTCAGAGATAAAAGGGCGCGAGAGCTTATTCTCACCGATGCCATGATGTCGTGGTGATTGATTACGACGATCGTTTCTCTCTCATTTAATTTATCAAGGATGTCTTACGACTTCACACACGGCTTGTAGTGTACGTTTGCTTTTGTGTCTTCCAGAGTAACTTGAAAAGTGGTGGACAAAAACTGGACAATCTCTGGTGATTTTGAGTGTTTGAAAAAGTAAACGGCGAGACTCGCCACGATATCACCTGGAATACGTTGGTAGCTTCTGCAGAAGGATACCATCGAGGTCATACCTTGCAACGCCCTGTCATACGTCGATGCGCAGAATAGGTATTGTAGTGCCCCCGATGGCTGTTCGAGGTGAATTTCAAGGTTACATCAACGTGTGCTCCAATAACTGAACAGGTTTCTTCTGAGAGTGGCGGGCTATGAAGACCAGCATAGACAGAGCGGTTTCACGGACTCATTGTTGTAGAACTGCCATTTGCGCCAAGGGGGGGATCTTCGTTGTCAAAAACGTTCTACCACTGGACTGGTGACCGTGGACCGTGGACCCGAGCTATTCTTATTCTTGCGATGCTCTGGCATGGCAGTTCTGCGGTGATCGTCAGTGATATCAGTTTCCTCGGTTTCTTCGTCTCCTCTGTGATTGTATGCTGTGTAACATAGAGGTTAAGGCTACATGTGAGTTTGAAAGGAAGGATAGCCTGGGAATAAAGACCCTAGCCACGTTCCTGTCAACTTCCTGAAGGTTCGAGAACACGCAAAGGACTTGGCATCATCGGCCCGAAAGGGCACCAACTCCGGAGCAACCGAACATTTTTTTTTTCGGAGTGTGCACAGTGCCAACATTGGCTGTATTGTAACGTATGGATACGTGCTAGCCCGGTCCCGAACACTTTCCCCTTGTCGCCAAACAGATCGATGTTACAGAAGAATTAAAAAAAAATGACAGCACAATAGCACCCCTCAACCGTTTCGCCTATTTCATATGAGACGTGCCAACAAAGGTGTCAATTAACGAAAAAAAAAGTCTGTTCACTGCTGCGGACATGTGGCCCACCTTAGCCGTCGGCACCGTTAGAGTTAGAGGGTCCTGTCCTCACATTTGTCGAGGTGGCGACGCATGTTAAGCGTGTCACGTGGTTCGATCAGTGTACACAGGACGAACACAAACACACCTGCGACTGCAAAGAGATAGGCAGATCAACGTGCGGGGCCCGTTTCCGAGGCCTACGCATATACCTTCGTTACATTATTGCGAGAGTAATTGCGATAGTTGGCATAGTCTCACTATAAAAGAAAAAGCAACTGAATTTCAGTAGTTTGACATACTGAATGGTGCAGAATCACATTAATTTCAGTTGTTAGCATACTGAAAAAAAGTTGCAAAGATTTCATATGACTACTGACTGGGTGCAGATTCGTTGAGTTTAATATGATTTTAATATGATATACTCCTGAATTTCATCAATTTTCATGCGTTTTAGGTACTGAAAGTCAGTAGCTTTTTCTTTTATAGTGTCTGCTTCGCCCCTTGAGGTACCTGAATTGCTCGTGGGAAAGGGGAGAAAGGACCTCTTAACGGTCGTACGGGCCGCCTCACAAAGTGACTCTAGAAAAAGAAAAAGGATGGACAAACGACCAACACGGCGCACTGCGGTCGTACTGCGGTGCGCAGCGCCAGCTAACAACCCTCCCTGATACTCAAAAATCAGCCTGGGCTCCATACTCGTCTCTGCACCTTCTCAATCTTCAAAGCACAAAATGGCGACCGATCCCGCCATCTCAGCAGCTGAATCTATATCTGCGATGCAGCTCCTGCGATTTCCGCCCTTTCCGAACGCACCTGACGGTACCGAGGTCATCCCCTTCCATTTGTTCCATCCGTCGGGAATCCGGGTTCCGATCGATGAAGACGACGATTACCGACATGAGCCGGCGGTTGAGATCGAGCGCGACGGTCTCGGCATAGCGACCATCGCTCTCCGTGTGAAGCACGCCACGGATAACGTGGAAAAAAAGAAGAAGCGGAAGAAGAAGGTCAATGGCGCACAGCAAGTCCAGGTTGCCCCCGAAAAGCCCAAGACGTGGTGGGAGGTCTGGGAGGAGCTCGAGGACAGCAGGGGGAATCCCTATGATGCGTCAGTACACACTTCCCTCATTACGCTCTGCGTTCCGTGTTTTGAACCGATGTGATAGGAACATGGCTCCCGTTGATCGCCTCTACCAGGCAGGCGTCGACTTTAAAAATGGTCGTGCATGGCCAACGGCGACGCAGGGCGTACAGCATGTGTGGGACATCGTACGCCATACAACCCTCGTTTCATTCTATGTAGTCTAACTGTTTTTTTAGGTTCGCATATATATCGGCCTGCTCGAACAGACTCCTGCCCCACCCAAAGACGCGAATCCGGAAGCCGATGCTGGATCAGATGATACCGACTCGGACTCGGACTCCCCGGACGATGCATTGGCTAATGACAAGGACGATGGCAATCGTATGGAGACATTCCTGAATGACCCAGAAACGAGCATGAAGATATTCTTTTCGTCCCACTTCCGTGAACGCGGTCTCATCTGGTAATCTACATGAACCTGTTCGCCACGGTTGGCGGTGCCACTTACTACCTCAATTCAGGTCAGAGCCACGATGCCTCGCCACACCCATCCTAGTGTCCTTCTTCCTTCGCTACCTCATCCGTAGTCGTGTCTTCCCTGAGCCAGAGTACGAACGCCCCCTGAAACGTGCGCTCGCGGTCGTCGAGCTTGCGCG
This sequence comes from Russula foetens, assembly GCA_003316565.1. Lineage (NCBI taxonomy): Eukaryota > Fungi > Basidiomycota > Agaricomycetes > Russulales > Russulaceae > Russula > Russula foetens. The sequence goes on along the minus strand of QFFA01005324.1, from coordinate 3,154 downwards.
CATAGAGCTCCCTAATTCCTGGAAGATGGGCCGCGCGCTTCCGGATACCTTCAGCGATGGCTGCAAAGGGATATGGGGCTCGATGCAAACCATGTGGGTCGTCCCTACGGACGCATCACAGGATAGCACAGACGAGCCCGAGGCAAAACGACAAAAATTGGACGACTCGGAAGTCACCGAGTCACCGAGTTCTGAAAAGCCGTCCACAGGAGTAGAGGCAGCGGCAGACATCCCCACCGAGTCCAGTTCTGCACCTGAATGGGGCACTGTTGTTGGGGAGGAAGGAGAAAAGATGGAAGGGTGGGGCCCGACGGCGAGTTCCTGGAGCGACGCGCCTCCCGCCCCCACTACCGAGGGCAATGAGCCCGTTCATGAGTTGGCACCGCGGGTCTGGGACGCGTCCCTCGTCGATGCTCAGGCTACGTGGGATATCGAGGCCCCCACGCTTCTGCCGCTCCTGGGGCCGACCGCTCTCCCACTTACGCACACGACGGGCGTCGTCGAGCACTCGACTCGGCGCATTGTGCGCGTCGAACCCCCACGC
>QFFA01005322.1:21690-31751 GCA_003316565.1 Russula foetens | reverse complement strand
CCGCATGATTTCAGCTGTTACTTCTCCGCTCCCACAACCCAAATCGAGGACTCTGTCGCCCGGGCTCGCATCAAGCAATCGTAGAATCGGCGCCGTAGCTTCAGGAGAGTAAACATAAGGCGCCACGTTGTTATATATCGTTGCACACCATCCCGTAGTGTCGCGATAGGTGATGCATGTAGTTGGGAGGCCAACTGGCATACCGACTCTTTGGCGGACAGGAAATGTAGTACGGTCGCAATAGGATACCCCGTACTCGAATTCTTATACTGCCATGGGACTAGCGCTTTGCTTGCGGATACCTGTTCCGAAGCGCCTCCAGTTCGGCCGACCGACGGAGACCGCAGTCCGATGGACATCGGACAGCCATTCCGTTCGCGCTTCTGCTGACTTAGACGTGTGGTGCCAGGCCGAAACAGAGACAAACAATCAACGAAAGCTGTAGATAAAAAGCAATATATTGAAAGGCAATTTCCAACAAATTTAGCAACCTAATATCACAATAAAGCTCTCCACACACAGCCTAGAACAAGTCGTGAGGACCTCTAAGGTGATCTCTAGGAGTCCTTTGTGTCCGATGGATGTGTCCCACCAGCGCTGGGATGACTAGAGGGATGGGTCTGTTGAGAGGCCTTGTGCTCGTCTGCGATGCGACGAGCCTCCTCGTGTATATCAAATATCTGTTTCGAAGTCGTTGTATAGAATGCCCGTACGCGTTGGCCAAGGGAGGAACTCAGAGCACGTGTGTAATACTGTGAGTGCCAGTCATGAGCGAAGAAAACCGAGTAAGGCCGAAACACCAACGTACGTCCCCCGCAACTTTTGTATAGCCCTTCTGTTCATCCACGGTCTTGGCGTGTTGCGTCGCTGATTGTATCGTACTGGACACCTTTCCGGTTATAGTCTGATCAGGACCAAGCGCCTTGGCACCAATTGAGGAATCAAGGGACTGAAAGTAACCCAGGAAGCGCTTCGAGATCCCTTTCTCGGCTATCGTAGTTGGACGTTACTTCGCGAGAATACTGATGACAGTAGACAATGTCCCAACTCACAATCAAGGTGAATAGCGCGTTGCAAAATACTGTCGGAGAGTTTGTAGCCCTTGGCCAGGTATTCCGCAGCAACTAGGGGATGGCCACCAGCTATCGTGGGCGACCTCTAGAATAAGACGATGCTTACTGCCTGCCCTGGGTTTGTCGCTCTGTTCAAGGGGTGCGCCAGCAACATGGTTGGCGCCTGAATCCTCCTCGTCCGGGTGCACCTCGTCCGAGTGCACAGTCAGATGGTTGCCATCAAGTAAGCTCTCGTTGAGCTGAGTGGATGCTGAGCGATGCCATCCGCACGAGGAAACGAGAGACAATAGACGTACCATCAAAGCCGTCTTTGCTGCTGAGGGCTTCTCAAAGTAAATAGCAGCCGATTTCGAAGGGCCAGATTCATCGAGATCGATCTTCGAGATTCTTGACATGTCCAATCAGAGACGCGAGACGCAGCACCGAAGGGAACCATGATACCTTCCACAAAACCTGAGAAGCCTAAGCAACGATAAAATGAACAAGATGCGATAAGCGACATACGAAAAGTAATCATGAAGTTGCTGTTCTGTTGTTGAAGGTGCAATACCCGAAACCTACCAGGGTAAAGTGACAAGTCCAAGACGGAGAAAAGAAAGGAGCGTACATTGACGGTATAAGACATGATGGGATGATAAGTCAAGGCAAGCTATCTAGAGACTCGATCCCACTTCAGGGAATTTATAGCTGGTCGAAACAGCGGTCAACGGACTGACGTCACTGGATACGGAAACTCCAAATCACATGTTCACATTCACATACACATAGTACACCGGCGGCGAAGATATAATATACACGGTATCGAACGACTTCCCTTCACTCACAGGATCAGATAATGCCTATTTCTAAGCTTCATTCGTCAACGTCAAACTATGAGTGGTGGTTAGCTTCCTGGTATAACAAAGGTTAAATCACGACGTACCTGAACCAGAAGCGACACCGGGAACGGTGTGACGCGTCCATACAGGTCAGTATAGAATTGGTGGGGCACATCGTGGACCCTCTCCTTAAATCTTGGCATCTGGCCACATGGCGATGGATAACGGCGCAGGTTTTTCAACCCGAAGACATGCAGCAGTACGATAGGCGCAACCTAATCAAACTGTCAGGATTTGAACCGTTGCCAGCCAGTGAGACCTACTCGTTCGAACAAGTCCCGAGACAGGAGGCTATAACAGAACGATAAATATAATCACAGAAGGATCACAATATGGAGTCACCCTTTACGATCCAAGCCAAGGACGCACTCAACCTGCTCTGGGGACCGATCATAATTAAGCCTGGCAGGATCCGGGAAGTTTGAGCTCTATGTTGGCGGTTATTACGGTGCGATTATCCTGAACGTTGACTGAATGATGACCCACGTCATGAGTGGCATCGAAGATGCTAGCTATAACGTGTTCGTGTTGATGTCCTGCGACTGCAGTATCCCCATAATGCACTTTCAGGAGTACGCTAGACAACTGCCCACGTTTGATCAGCACACCCTTCTTCACCTTTTTTTCTGGGACTCACAGGAGGGTTTACACCTGAATTTCTTGTTCAGACTTGCTCTCCTCAGGTGATTGGAACAGAACTCACGCAGTGCCTCAAAGATGAAAGGCATGACCTCAGAATTCGCGCCTCTCTTGGCCAGTCGGACAATTTCTTTCCTTGTTTCCGCCATGTGGGATTGGAGATAAAAGTCAACGACTTGGGCGATAATTTGCGAGAAAAGCGCAGCAGTAGGCACAACCGAGGCCAAAAGGCTGCCAGCAAGGCCATCCAAAGCGCTGTTCCCTGATTGTGAACCCGTAGCGTCCACCAACTCTGTCAAGAACCTGTCACTGTGGTCGTTCCTATTCCCCACCAAACGAAGGGCCGCATCGGTAAAACCCTCAACGTCCGCCCGTGTGAGCGTCTACAGCCTGGATAACGTGTAAGGATGGTGGCGACGTACTGATCCTCGTGTTAGCCTTGTAAGATGACCCTTAAGGATTGGCTCTATCTTGCGGATGGCAGCTTGTGACTGCTCTCGCAGGAACCAGTCGTTCGATCTTTCCGTGTTGCAGTAAACGTAGCTGAAGAACGTAGTCAAGTAACTGTTCGACTGAGAAGTAATCCGAGGTGCTTACTTAGCTATGTCGGAAAGCCAGTTGTAAAGTTCCTCTTCGGTGTAAGAGCCTCGAGGGTTCTCATTGATCTTTAGTGGGAGTCCAAGCTAGGGGACCATGGTGAGCAGAGGTGTCTCATAGGCAACACACAAGACGTCTTTACGATGTATTCAGACAGCCAGCGCCCAGGAATGAAATTGATAACGTTTCCGACAACATCAAGGTATGGGCTGCCACCTTGGGACTTCTTTATAAGTTCATTTGTTATTTCAGAAAAGGCCTTCGCCACCCTATCCAGCTGTGTTCCCCTTGTGAGGACGGCCTCAACCTTCCAAAATGTGCAAATTAGGCAAGTCGATGATTTGAGTAGGGTGGACTCACAGGAGCGATGTTGAGATGGACTCCGCGAGTCAACCTCTCAAGCCGCTCTGCAACCCCCGACTTGAAAACTCCAGGATCCGCGAGGATCCGCTTGACATCTGAATACTCCTTGGCCACAACTGTTGGAACCGAGACGACGTCGGGCCGGCGCCAGTCATACTTGGACTCGACGCTACCAGTGAGCTTTGTCGCATATTCCCTCATCTTTTTTGGCACCACGAATGGAAAATGAGCATAAGCAGACGTCGGTGGGTAATCGTACGGAAGGTGGCGGAACAATAATTTTGTTAACATGCCACCATAGGAACCATCCGACGTGTTAGCCTGGCAATCGTCGTAGCCCCACGTCGTGAAATTGTGTGCTGTAGAACATCATTTAGAGAGGATGCCAAGATAGAGAGAGCGAAATCTCCGTACGCGTAAAGTCAACTGTCATAAAGCGATCCCCTCGGGTTAAGGCGACAGCATCGGCTAGAATAGCACGAGAGATAGTGTACCCTGGGCACAGTCCGGCGCCAGGCATAGGCTCTTTCGCCTCCTCCGCTTGCATTCCCACATGAAGCTCCAGGTTATCGATGTGATGGTACAGTTCCTCGGCAGCATCCTTAGGAGGGAGTTGAGAAAGTCGAAGTTCGAAGAGGAAATATAGGACCTCACGGCAATCTCATGTTTCGAATTCCAGTCCCGGAATTTCTCGTATGCTAAATATCAGTTAGTCACGGGACAGTGCACAAAGAGAAGCGAGGAGCCCACGTTTCAATCCCATGAACTTGCGGAACTCGTTCAACTAAAGCAGCGGGATAAGGCTGAGTCCGATGAAAAGTACAAAATGGAGCATGTCGGCTTACGGTGCAAACACCCCATACCCGACCTTGTTCAATACTCAAAAGTTCAACGACACGCAAAACTTCGGGCGTTCCGCGCGCCTTGAACGCGCTTGCGGACGCCTCCGTCGCATTCTGCAGAATCCTGGCCAGGTCTGCATCTTTAAAGCGGCCGTTTTCACAACGAGTGATGCTGTAATTCCAAGAATAAGTGTCGCCCACTTCGTGAAACCAAACAACGCCACAGACCCGCCGAAAGTCCACTCGGTGACATCAGCACTACTGGATGCTATAACCGACTTTGTTGCGTTCACAACGAATTCCGCCGGGGAGACCTGTTGCGCGCGATTAATCCCAACAATATAGTAACCGAGATATGTAAGTTGCCTTGCTAGGATCGGCGCCCTTCATGACCTTTGCAAAAAGTTCCTCCATCCAATGAGTATCGGGTTCAGAAACGGTTGCGTGCCAGCGATATAGTAAGTTGAATTCGACCGATACAACGTTGCCCTGGCCGCGAGGAGAAACTTGATGGTCTAGGTCACGGGAGTCCTATGACACCATAATCAACAACCAGACGAGGAAAGCCATACATTCAACTCACTGCCAAGGGATCAAGACGCCACGCAGATCCGTCACGCACCAAGCCAAGGATGGCACCGACGTAGTCCCGCAAGATAACTTGCATAAAGTAGCCTGTATTTACCAAGCGAGCACGTTGAAATATCTCCTCGTCTTGAGCGTTACGAGAGGTTTCATCACAGGGCGGTGGATCCACGAGGTTCCCATTCTCGTTGATGGAGAGTATTTTTTGCGCCACATACTTTCAAACACATTGAGGCAGCCGCACAACAGAGACAAATGTAGCGGGTAAACTTACGTTGTGATTCCGGTTGAAAATGATCACAAGTGCGCACACAGAGGGCGGCATGCCAAGCAGACGGGGGTCGGCAAATACATCCTCCTTGAGTCTCCCGGTTCCATCGTGTAGACGCACACGATTGACCGCCTCCTGTGAAGTGCCATAGAGAGGACTAAGATCCAGATAGCTACTTGCGTTATTTATCGTATAGCCTGGAGAGCTGTGATCGGTATTGAAGATGTTGTGGATGATGAGATCTGCAAAGGCGAAGAACAAAGACGAGATTCCGCCAGGGTGTTCGACAAACTTGTCTCGCTTTAGAAGTTTGTCGAAGACCAGTTCCGCAGGTGGCAAAGAGGCGGGAGACATGCGATGTAATGACGGAACAGTGCGAGCGTAGGGTGAGCCCGCCATTCCCATCGTAGGTACGAATGGATTGTAGTTTGAACCGTCTGCGGGGCGGTACGCGTAGGTTACAGGGCGTGGACGTGGATCGCCATGCCAAGTCGTAGTAAGGGATGCTATGGGTTGACGAGGGGGAGGAATTGCAAGATATGAGCTCGGAGGGTGCGGCAAGTCCTTGTATACTAAACGAATCCTCTGTGAAAGCGACCAATTCGCGACATGAAGGAACGTGCTCACGTATACCGATAACGAATAGTTGCAGCTTCGAGCTAAAGGTCGAATTATTGGGCAATCGAGCCATCAGGGTCAAGACTTTCTCCAGCTGTAGAACAGCACATGAGCCGAGGGAAATGCCCTGCGAAAAAGACGAGTGAGAGCATACCAGAAACTTTCGATCATCGATGGTACCGCCATAATTGACTATAGCATCCACATACGCCGGCTACCGAAGAAGGGATGAGCCATATGTGACGTGGACTCGCGAGAGAAGCCCGAGGAAGGGCAACACCCACGATGTCAGAAATGGAAAAGGCCGCGCCATGCTCTGCGACGCTTTTGATATCGTCAAAGGACCGCTCCAGCAGGGGGGGAGTTGGACGCCTGCCGTGAGTATCCAGTGGAGCACGGGAGGCGGACAAGAAATGGGTAGCGGATTGCAACCCGTCGACGACCGAGTCAACCCTATCACGAATACCAGACATATTACGGTGGTGAAAACTTGAACGGGGCGTATCAGACGAAGAATACTGGGGCAAGGTATCATGTTCGCACGGAAATCGAATGATATTTATACCAAGGAGTTAGTTAATAGCAGATCCCGAGAACGGAAGGAGTCTTGCGCTACGGTGCAGCCGAGCCTTCCCCAACGGTATCGCCCTGGCCCAGATCCTGATGGAGTACCTCCGTCACGCCACCAGTCCTACTGTACATCATGTGATGATCGGATTTGTGATCCCTTTATCTCCCACATGCCCATATATACTAGTATCACCCCATGATCACGGCACCGCATTCAGAGAGCATCAGAGCATCATGGTCAACAGATGGGTATCAAACCACCGTTTTCTTACCGACATCAACAAGTGCTTTCTCAGCTCGCCGTGTCTCGAATTAATCATGAAGTGCGCACGGCAGCTTCCATTGTAAACATTCTTTGATTGATGGGACCTGGAGTTATTGTCTCTTTTCGTGAACCCGGAGGTGCTTTCTTTCCGAAAAATTTCCGAAAGTGCGGGGACCGAAAGTGCGGGTTTCCAATCATCATCAGTATCATCAACATTCGAAGTGCCTCAATAGGCAAACCAGGCTTAACCACCGTCACGACCACCATGACAAGCTTACGGGCAGGTACAGGCACTAAAGTATCACTTGAGCAAAATCCATTCGAGTGGCGTCGTGAGCCTCAGCAATGACTCCAGGGTACTCGCACTAACGTCGTATCGTCATCCTAACTCAGGCTGACCATGAGTGGAGTCTTCGTGTCCAACACAACGGCCATCACCATCACCAGGTGCTGCATCGGCGAAAATAACTGTTCAAGTACTGTACTGTGCTCGTATTTCGAATGTGGATGATAAGTCACCAGTGAACGAGGTATTAGCTCACGAACACTACTACTGTCCCGGTTATTAGAATGAACGCTCGGAAGTGCTGGGCGCATTTGGACCTTTTAAGAAACGACCTAGTTGGCCGGGCACATGCACCCACCCGTCAACGGTCGAAGCGTTCTCGGGGGGGATTCATCAAGGCAGGCCCGTTTCAGGACGGTGCTAGTGGGGTTACACTGTGATGGACAGATTCTGTTCAACTCCACGAGTTACGTGTGTAAATCGTTTGGAAACCCAAATCACTCCGGCCATAATCGATGCATCATCACCAATTCCAGTGAGTGTGCTGTAATTGACGGGTATGGTGTAAACGGTATAACCTCGCAGTTAGTCTAGATACGTTTGTTCCACCGTATATACAAATTTCACAGAACAGAACAAACGTTGCGAATGCTGAATAATATGAATAAAAAGCATCATCGCACAAGAGAAATGCACGCGTCCTGCGGTACGATGGTACTCTAATGTATAATAGCTCGAATCCGAGACCATGAGAAGGAAATGGGAGGGAGGAAAAAAATGAACCAAATAAATATTGTTACGTGGAAACGTCAATGCGCGGTGAAACGCCCGAATAAAGAAATGCAACAACAAAGTTCAACATTACTGTAGTGCGAAAGACCGTGAATCTTTTTAGCGCGGATGACAGTCACAACGCTTGAAAATCGTCCGTTTGGGTCCAAAGCTCGAGGCGGTCGTGCCCATTCATCATCCTGTAATGTTGTCCCAACCTACGATCACATTCCAGTCGTGTCACTTCACCAATTAAGACTGCTCTGTGTCAGAACCGGCGCGGAAATGGAAACAGGCACAACGGGGGGCCTACGCTCGCGCATGGTCTCAGGGCTAGTGTGTTGACCGTACTGAATCTGTGATCCTGGCTGTACAACGTACTGTGTCGGCGCTTGTGGCAGTGGTACCGATTGCTCCACCGTCGGCTGCTGTCCCCGCAAACTGTCTTCCGCAAAGTAGAAACTTCGTCTACGCTGCCCACCGATGCTGTCCTGGTCAAACTCGCGGCCCGCCCGGTCTGGATATGGATTATTCGGCACGTTGGCATCGGGCAACCGACGGTGACGCAATTCACGGTTGCGCTTGACACCATTTAAGACGAGCACACCGAGGATGATGAGCGCGAGGCCACCAAGACCGCTAACGACACCGATAATGGTGTTCGTCCGTGACTTGTCCCCACTGGAGGTGGCAGCACTCGGGGATCCGGGAATTACATCAGGGTTCGCCATTGAGGTCAGCGCAAACGAAGGATCAACGATCGACGGGATTTGGTCGTAAGGCGCTTCCACCGATTGATAGAAAGGCGATGTTTTCACCTTGAGTTGGTTTGCTAGCACAGGAACCTGATTGGTCGGTAAGTAGAAAAGGTACTCGGTGCGCAATTTATCAACGTCGCTGGGACCTGCGTAATCATTAGGTACAAAAACCTGCAGCGCAAACGGTGGAGCGGAAGATGAGTCGATGCCGAGTGCTTGCGCGATGGCGACCGGAGTCCAAGCAAACAATTGTCCCTGAAGTTCGGAGTTACTGGCGGCGATATCCCATGAAAGATTAGGGGTGAAGAGGATGCTACAGAAGGTATATCCATTGGACACAGTATTAGAGTCGATTGGAGTCGGAGTCAATATGCGCGCAGGGAGGTTCGACGGTAGGGGAGCTGCTGACGCTGGGCCTGAAATGGTGTTGGATGGCAGTGGAAGGGATAATGTTGTGAGAGGTGCGTCGGGATTGGTCTGTGTGATAGGAATTGACGAGCTTGAGACAGATGCGAACAACAGCGAGGTCATCGTGACGTAGGAGAATTGTGAGTTCGGGGAAACCGTGAACCTCAAAGAGGAGGAAGTGGTGGACACCGTCGTGGAGAGGTCAGCCGTCTGAGAAAGAGAGCCGGTTGCACCCGATGGGAAGGATATTACGGGGCCAGACGATGAACTATCCCAGAAACCAAATTTAGAAGAGTGGTATCCAGTGAAAACGGGTTAGACTTACGAGGACAAAGAGCCAGCGATCCCGCTGGATGAAATCTCGGTTGTACCAACAAAGGGAACACTTGTGACTCGGCTAAGACTGCCAGAATTCAAAGGGGTGCCGCTTTGAAGACTTGAGGTCGCAGTAGGTGGCAGTGTGAGAGACAAACTATTCCCCGATGATGCACCTGGGATGCTAGAACTTGGCAACCCGGAGGGCGTGGTGTTACACAAGCCTTTGGCAATCCCGTCGGGCCCACAAGATTCGATGGGAATGGAACTCGTCTGCAGGGGCACCGTCAAGGAAGGTTGTGTAGATGAAACAACGCCAGGTGATGACGAAGGCAGTTGTAGTGTCCGTAGTGGCTGTGATGGAGACGACGATCCAGGAGAGCTCGGAGTAGAGCTCGGGTTGGTAGAGCAGAAACCCAAGGATCGGCCTAAGGGTCCACAAGGATCGATTGGTGAAGAAGACGATGGGGCCGGAGGGTGTGATGACGACTGGTCCGTCGGTGGGGGAGAGGTGACCACCGGTTGGGACGTGACCACTGGTTGGGACGTGACCACCGGTTGGGATGTGGCCCCCGGTTGGGACGTGACCTCCGGTTGGGATGTGGCCCCCAGTTGGGACGTGACCCCCGGTTGGGATGTGACCCCCAGTTGGGACGTGACCCCCGGTTGGGATGTGGCCCCAGGTTGGGACGTGACCGCCGGTTGGGATGTGGCCCCCAGTTGGGACGTGACCGCCGGTTGGGATGTGGCCCCCAGTTGGGATGTGGCCCCCAGTTGGGATGTGGCCCCCAGTTGGGACGTGACCCCCAGTTGGGACGTGAC
>QFFA01005322.1:0-21639 GCA_003316565.1 Russula foetens | reverse complement strand
GTTGGGACGTGACCGCCGGTTGGGATGTGGCCCCCAGTTGGGACGTGACCCCCGGTTGGGACGTGGCCCCTGGCTGCGTAAATGGGGATTGTACATTCGTCGAGCTTCCCGGAGCAGATGATTGCGGAGTGGGAGTTACACAAGCACCATCGACGATGACCGCGGGAAGTGAACAGTCCACCGGCGAGGGTGTGGGGGTCGTCGAAGATGATGCAGGTGCTGCACTATCTAGAGGTAACGAAGGGCCCGACGATGAGGGTAGAACACAGACACCATTGATGTTGATCGAGGGGGATGAACAAACTACCGGCGAAGGTGAGGGAGGGTTCGACGAGGAAGGAGGTGGCTGCGAAGACGGAGGTGGCTCCGACTGCGGAGCACTTGCTGATGGCAAGTTGGGAGCCGACGTCGACGAATCAGGGGTCGAAGGCGTGGAAGTCAGTGCAGGAGTAGATGGTGCGGTAGTTTGCGCAGGGGTATCTGATGGACTGCTAGCGGGCGAAGATGACACGGGAGGCAAGATGCATTTGCCAGCAAGGTCCAAACCTAGAGGGCAGTTGACAGTGGGAGAAGGGGATGACGACGAAGGCTGTGGGGTCGACGGGGGACTAGTGATCAGGGGCGAGGTGGCGGGGTCTGAGGAAGGCGGGGGGGAAGAGGATGGGTCGCTCGTCGGTGAGGTAGTAGAGGGCGGTTCGGTTGCGGAGGGTGGATCAGAATGAGTAAAGGAAGGAGCAGAAGGGCTCTGCCCGGGGGGGCTCGTCGGTGAGGTAGGGGGCGAGTCTGTTGTGGAGTCTGGACCAGAAGGAGTAGAAGAGCTCTGAGGTGGGTCGCTCGTCGGTGGGGTAGAGGTCGGATCGGTTGTGGTGTCTGGACCAGGATGAGCAGAGGAAGGAGTAGAAGACCTCTGCGGGGGGACAGGTGTCGATGGAGGGTCAGTAGTCGAGGGGTCATTGGAGGCAGGGTGAGGGGAGGATGGACTACCCGAGGCGCCACCAAGGTCTGGAGAAAGGACAATAAAAGGTAAGCTACTGTTTAGAGAAAGAAGGAAGATTGTGGTACTATAACTTACCTGGTAAGTCACCGAGTGAGACAGACAGACCACCAGCTGACACGCTGAGGTTTTCGAGCCGGCGATGAATCCCTTTGTTGAGAGCGGGAGAACGACGGCGGTGGGGGGGTTGGCCGTGGACAGCACCGACCGAGACAAGAAATAACAAGAAAAGAAGGGCGACGAAAGAAAACTTGCGGTCTGGAGACATAGTCATACGTGTGACGAGTAAGAATTAGCCACGAAAGTAAGGGATATGGAGAGAGGGGTGACCAAAGGAGTGTGGGAGCACGATGAGTGCAGGGGGGGAAGAGGAAGAGAGAAATAGAAAGGAAACCAGACGAGGGAGGCAAGCGAAGGGGGGGCGAGGGAAAAAGTGACAGGAGTGCGACAGGGCGGGACCAGCGACCTTGGCGCTCCACGGTTTACACAACGGCCGCCAAATCCCCATACATCTTCTAACTTATCTTTATAAACCGTGTGACCGTGCCCCAATTCCTTTCAAATTTAAATTATTCTCTCTCTCATATCACCGCAATTTCGTACTCGGTATTCGGCTTGATCACGATCATTCCTTCCTTTTTCCTCATCTTGGCTCATCATCCATCTCATCATAACGAACTTGTCATTACAGACAAAAAAAACACTCTTTTGCGTCCGAGACATGAAAACGGAAAATGCTAGACACCATTCTGTAGTGGAACAATGCCATACCAACTCAAATGTTTAAATAAACCCAATCTACCCGAGGAGCACACCAGTCAGGAGATCTTATTCGCCAGTAAAACCAATCCCCGCACACACCTTATTGGCGACGTCCAGAGCGTCGTGATCCGACGTCAACCGTACGTATGCTTTCTTCTTTCCATCAGGTCTGTGCAACAACGTCGTTGCATCAGCGTCTTACACAACACATCTCAACGCACTAACCGGATCAAGGTGTTCACTCTGGCCGCTTGCACATCCCACAACTTTTTCACCGCATCCTTGATCTGTCGTTTATTCGCTTTGATGTCAACAAGGAATACGAGTGTATTGTGTTCTTCGATCTTCTTCATCGCGGATTCAGTGTTCAGAGGACTGGCGGTAAGCGTTGTGTAAGCATCCGGCATCCAAAGATAGCGATGTCCGCGAGTGATCACGCACGAAACAATGATGCGGTATTCATCCATACGAGGTGCATGCAGAACACTCTTGCGCTGGTACTTAGGTTCCCGTAGCAAGCGTAGGGTCTTCGGACGGTGGAAAGACACACTCGTCCGCGGTTTGCGGGAAGAGTGCGAGTGCACGCCCTGCAGCGCAGCTTTCTTTGCGGTCTTGGCTTTATCTACCTCCTTTGTCGCTGTGCAATGACCACTCAGTTTTCATCCACCATGCTGTACCAACTGTAGCACGACGTACTTTTTGCGGTCGCAGCCTTGGTCTTCACGGTCTTTGCAGTAGCCATTTTTTAATATATCTAAGAACGCAACAAGCCGGGGTTAGCAGTCTTTCGAGTAAAGTGTGAGATATCAACCAGATTCCACCAAAATGTGGCACGCAGAAGTATGCACCCGTCATTGACTCGCCAGACAAAGTCAGCCATCCAAACGCCATCCGTAATCTCGTCATTCCATCCACCCCTCATTCTCATCATGGTAGCAAAATATTGCCTCCGCCTCTTCTTAAAATACCCAACATGGGGCCAGGAAACCATATAGAGGGCTCACCTTCAGGCTCTTGGGGCAGGGATGGTTGTGTCCTTCGAAGTGAGAGGCGAAGAGAATAAGGTTTATAGCGCAGTTTGCCGAATTAGCACGATCTGCTCTACACCAGTGTTTACGGCTTTTCCCCGTACTACAGTGCGCGGCGGACATTTCCAACACCTGACAACCTCTTGACCTTTCGTTTATAGTACCTTTGTTCATTCGTTTTGCTGCCCGTCAGTATCTATTTGCAACCCATCTTGGCAGGAACGGTGGCCTGGACAGTCTGACTGAGTGTCTCACGTGGAATACAAATCAGGTTCAAAAAGAAAATGCATCAGAATTCCTGGAATATTCTCTTCGTCGAGGGGGATGGATAGGCTGAGAAGATAACGGCATGACTCACTTCAAGCCGTTTTTTGTGGGTTCTCCGAACATCGGGTCACTTGCCTTACATTCCCCACTCAATCCCGTGGCTTTGGAACTAACCACATGTGCATTTCCGGTGGTACTTCCAGACCTCGCCCAGATTTCCCACAGAACGTTCGGCTATCTCAGCTTATATTTCAAGGGTTTGTTTTCCATATGCTTGAATTCCGGTCATGGTCATGGCCCTTGAAATAGATGATCATGAAACCATGAAAGACATTGGAGGATACTGTACGGAATTCGGTAGCAAACACATCTCAGAAACCTGGGTGACAACCTGGATCCCCCCCACCAGCGCCACACTTGCTCATACCTCCGACCTAAATGGCCTCTCCTTTCCTCGTCCAACCCTGCACTGCGGAGCACCACCTGAGTCCAGCACTGGACTCTGGCCCCACTATTACATGGATCAAAAAAAAAAGATCATGATTGGAACAGCATAATGCCAGGTTACAAACATGTGAGGTAGACTAATGTGTACAGTAATAGTATGATGTAGGCAAAAGGCTTGGTTCGCACCGATAGATGGCTTAAGTGTGTTTAAGACAAAAGAGCTGGCCCGGTTTACCGTAATCGGGACCGTTTCTCGAATGCCCTCAATGTAACAGTATCGTTGTTCTTCCAGCTCAGAGCGTCATCGTTGAATACAGTGAATGTCAGTGATCATGCATCATGTCTAGCAACATTGCACGTGGCGTGGCATTACACTGTACTTGAATCGTCGTCCTAACAGGTTTGGTTTCTTGGCCCCCCCCCTTTTTTGGGATTAGGTATTTAATACAATACGGTTGGGAGAACAGAATCCTTGGCCTCTCAGCAACCTCTCCCAGGTAGGGCAGGTCTCTGACAGTCGCAAGCAAGTCAACTTCACCCATCCATACCTATTGAAAGGGATTTCACGGTTCAGTAGCACTCACAGGTTCATGTGCCTCAGTTGGCGTGATGATCTCGCACAGAGTTGTCGGTATGGGGATGAGGGTTGACCGGTTGACCTTCCCTCTTCCATTCGTCATCGATCTACTGTAGTTCTGCTATGGTGCTTTCATGTCATTGATTTATTCGAGTGCTCATAAACCGTCTGATCCTGGCCTGATCCCGTGTCTGGGCCAGTGGCCGTGCTTTATGAACCGCTCATCCTTTGAGGGCATGTGTTAAGCAGACTTCCACCCAGTTATTTGGCTGGATCGTTTGTGTATGCTCCGTGCTCAAGTAAAGCAGTACCCCACAAACACCACAGTATCTGCCACTGAGGAGTGCGAGCGCACACACAGTGACACACATTCAGGCAATCGAGAGAAAGCGGCGGAACTTCCGATAACACTGACTCGGAGTCCGCACCGGAAGCAACAAAAGCTCCTCCTGTCGTATGAAGTATCCGAAGTAGAGATCGAGGATTGGTTGACAGCCAGCCACTGGCAACCTCCAAGGAAACATTTTGCCATCAAAAATTTCGAAAAATCAATCAGTGATAGACAGTCTTCTGCGTCAACATCGAACGTCACCAAGAGAGCCGATGACTATGAACACAAGTCAAAGTCAAAGAACGACGGATGATGATGGATGGATGTGGATGTGTGATGTGTTATGATGTGTGACACCCAGCACGAGCTGACAAGCGCCGGCCCGAGTAACTCTTCAGCGGGCTCAGGCAGTTTCCCAGTCAGACTCAGACTCTTGAAGTGCGCTTGCCTTTGCGGCGTGCCTGCTTGCGCTCGACGTTAACGATCGATACAAGATGCAGAACTCCAACAACTGGTATAGTTCACAGCGTCCGAATACCGACGAGCATACGTACCCTATGCAGGATCCCGCTTCAAATACACCTACGCTAACCCCCACTGGCGCTCACAACACCCAGGCTCTCCCGGCAGTCTACTCTTTCGCGACTGCCGCCCGAACGACACACGGTGAAGATTTTTGCCATAACTTTGATACAATTACTCATTATTTGTACCACAGCGGCCCGTCACTATTCTCATCCGTCAGTGGGCGGGCACACGCTTTCTTATGCACAGCCACAATATTACAACGCGAATGGCTATCACTGTCCTTCTCCTAACCCTCCCCCATACACGGAGTATGCAACCGATTTGAATCGACCACAATCCCTACGACACTCAGAGGGCGAATCAAGTTACTGGACTACCGTCGGAGGTGACACGTCGAGGTATCATGCGGGCCAGTCTGACAGGCACGTACACCCTCCTACGTCTTCCATGGATGACTATATGCGTTTGCTTTTTTTAGTCGGTATCAAGAATATCCCCATCATATGCAATACGCGTCTTACCATACCTACCCATCCTATCCCTCCAATGTGCAGACTGTCTTTCCACAGAGTATGCCACCCTTCTCCTATCCCGCTCCACCCCCCCCTGGCATACATTCCTCCTCTTCCTCCCTTGCATTTGCACTTGACGAACGTGCGATCCCCCCCAAAAGGCAATACCCGCAACAGGAGTCCACTGCTTTTTTCAACAACTTTCTCGACAAGTCTAGCCGTGAGCTCGAGCGTGCACAGGTGGCCAGGTACACCAACCCGCCCACCCCGTCGCGACATGATAGGAGCTTCAGTATACCGCGATATCCCAGCCCCGATCCACTCGAACTTCCGCTGAGTCAGTCTGGTACACCGCAGAAGCGCAAATCATTAGAGCTGCTCCAGTCTCCATCTGTAAAGCGAGCACAAACACTACACAGAACCTCGTCTTCTTCATCGCCTTCGGGTCCGCCAACTACACCTGCTTCATCATCCCAGGGTTCCATATCTACACGAGCAACACCTATATCATCGCAAAACGTTTCTTTTTCTCGATCTGTACCCTCCCACAAACCCAAGATGCGGGCATACATCGAAGTACCCCCTGCGCCCAAGTTTCTTTCGGCCCAACAACTCTCTCAACATGGAAAGAAGGTGAAAGCAAAACCCCAAGTTGTATCGCACGGAAGCAAGGGCAGAACGGAAATAGATGAAGTGGATGACCTCGGGGGATTCGGTCCTGAAGAGGACTCGCCTCAAAAGCTAAGGAAAACAAGTCTTAGCATGACCGAGGCCGGGAGATCCTCCACCAAGCGCACAGGGGATCGAGATGACCGAGGTGATACACCCCTGACACCTGGGTATCGCTGCAGTAATAACCTTTGTTTACAGCCCCCTTAGAGAAACTAATCACTCTACTGGAAGACATATTCGAGGCTGAGGACAACCTTCCCGCCGATGCGAGCCAAGAGTCTCTTCCAGCTGACTTTTTTTCTCCTCTTACCCCTGATCCCTCTCGGCCGCAGCTGCACCCGAATCTGATTCGGAAGTTGTCCAAGCTCATCTCTCAGGTCGCCCGCCCCATGAAGCGTCTTCGTTCCTCGACTGTGGCTACGCTTTCGCCGAATGTGTCGGGTCCCAACAGCATCGCAGAAGTTGAAACGGCAATCCATTCCCGTATTCTAAAGATGCTTGAACGGAGCGTGCGCGCAGG
This sequence comes from Russula foetens, assembly GCA_003316565.1. Lineage (NCBI taxonomy): Eukaryota > Fungi > Basidiomycota > Agaricomycetes > Russulales > Russulaceae > Russula > Russula foetens. The sequence goes on along the minus strand of QFFA01005322.1, from coordinate 15,001 downwards.
TGAAGACCTTGACCCATTTAAAGCTGATAAAGCTCCAGAGATACGCACCTCTGCTTCGCCAAATAAGAAGAGCAAAGTCTCCAAGAAGCCGACATCTGATTCGCGCTTGCAGTCTCAGCCACCCGACGAACCGCAAGTGGACGCCAATGCGAACACTGCCGAGCCTCCTTCAGTGACCGATGTAGACCTTGATGCTCTCGCTCATACTCTCGAACTTGCACGAGATAGTATCCTTGCTGCAGATTGTTGCCTGGCGTTGCTGGGCGCCGGTCGCTTGCCAAAGCAAGTATACTCGGAAGAGCTCATTACGGCCTGCCTTGGTGCTGTCAAAAATCAGCTTGAGCGTATTGTGTACCCTTTCGTTGAGAGTTCGGACACCTCCGCACTGTTGCTGCATGTATCTAGACATGAAAAAGCGCATCGTGCGCAAATTGCGGAAGTGTTCCAGGCCCTGGCTTCTGTGCTCCCGAGAGTTAACAATCTCGTCTGCGCCGACACCGTCGCTATGTCAGATTCTATCATCATTCAAGGTGTTTACATCGCGATCGGCCCGTTCTTCGTAGCCGAGGCTGGAGCGAACGATAGCAAGGGAAAGAGAGAGAGCTTCGTGGTTAACACTCTCGGCCAAACTGCCATGCGCGGCCTGCGGCTGGAGGCACTATCCCTCATTCGAAGTGTAAATCTCATACGTATCGTCGACATCGCCTTTCAGACCTGATATTGTTGCAGATCTTCGCGAACCACGAGGATCAACGCTCATGGATCATCGAGGAAATCCTCAGCTCATTGATCAAATTATCTGATACCAAGCAGAAGGCGGGACAGTTTCGGTACGTATGATGACAACTCCGTAATACACCTCTTGACGACCAATCTCAGACTTCGAGACGGGCGGTCAATACGTACCGTTTCTGCGCTCCTTCTTCAACTCGTTCAAACATCCGCCCATGGCGTGCGAATCCAAGCAAAACGGCTTGCCAAGGCCCGACAACAGGCCATTGCTATGCGCCGACAGGAAACCATGGCGGAGACACCAACGGAAAAGTCTCCAGGACCATTTCTGGATGAGAAGGATAACGAGGTATGGCTCTCCCACCAATTTGTAAAACCCACGCAGTGCATGATATTTGTCTCAGGAAATTCAACTTTACACGTCCGGTCTTGAATCGGCGACAAAAGCCGCAAAGACAATTGTCTTGTTCCTCACACAGAGATCCGGCAAGGGGAAAGCGACCAAAAATTCGAATGAGGCCGAGTATCGAGCAATTTTTGACAACCTCGTTTCTGATCTCCTTGTTGTCCTCTTCTGGCCCGAATGGCCCGCCGCGAGTCTTTTGTTAGGTATCATATGCAAGTTCATGGTAAGCATTGTACTCATCTTTCCTGATGCCTGAATCTCTACATGTACCGTATCTTGGCTAGGTCTCGTCACTTGACGACGTGAAATCATCGAACCAGACCGACAACAATGCTGCAAAGACCATAGCATTAGATCATCTGGGTGTCATTGCTGCCCGAATACGTTCGAGCATGCTGAAAGTAAAGCAGGGTGCCGACGGTGATGGATTTTCTGGCTTAAAACCTCTAGACGAAGTACCTTCACCACCATAGCGTCCATTTATGTCCTTATATTTGTTATAGGTTCTATCTCGCGCAAGCCTTAAACATTTGGAGCGACTGGCGGCTGCACACCAAGATCTAGCGACACACCTGGCAAAGCGGTCGGCTCAGGATCAGGCTTACGACGTAAGCATATATTCGTGACATGGCTTGATAGCAATTGAAATTAGCGTAGAGCGCACGTGAGCTAACTGCTGTAACATGGGGCCAAGAGCTCGCCATTGCCCTTAGGCAATGCAATGCATCTCTCCGCCACCGCGATGATTCAGAGGACGAACAACCGTCTTTACTCCCGTTCGGACGTAAGGTTAAGTCAGCCCTACGAGATGTGTGGAAGGAAGCAGCCGCAGACGTCTTCGATATTGGGTACACTCTTTCTTTTCGTATGAGTATCACCTTCTCATCAAACGTGCTTATAGATCTCCTGAAGAGGTTGCGCGTATTGACCGACTCACAGAAGAGATAGGCATAGTCCAGGACCTGAGGAATTCCTACCAACCGATTCTCAATGTGACGTTACTTGCCCTCGATGCCCCACCCGTTTTTGTGCGCACGAAGGCTTTGCGAGCGTTGGGTCAAATCGTCACTAGTGACCCCACGATCTTGACTTCTGTTCGTCCTTTTCATATTTGTTACACACGACGTTTGAACTGATTGTCGTTAGGCCAACGTGCGCCGTGGAATTGAGAGTCACCTCCTCGATAGCTCGCCCGCAGTTCGCGATGCTGCCGTGGAGCTCATTGGCAAGTACATGATCGAATCTCCTGAGGTGGCCGGCGATTATTATCAAAAGATTTCCGAACGCATTGCCGTATGTCGAATTATCTTTCCAGTATCAAATTTCTAAGTATTCACAGGACACCGGATTGGGCGTTCGCAAGCGTGTGATCAAGCTCTTACGAGCCTTCTATGGCGTCACTGATGACATCAAGCGCCGCACTGATATCTGTACAAAGCTTGTACTGAGGATGTTCGACGAAGATGACACAGTCAAAGACCTATCCGTCAAGACTCTTGAGGAGTTGTGGTTCCTGAGTACGGTATCTCAGCCGGCTTTGCAAAAGCTCCGAAGCGGTAACCAAGGGTCAGATCAGCACGATAAGACACAGCTTCTGAATAAGGTGTGCGTTATCATGGGCGTGGCGGCTAGCTTCAGGGATCGGCAATCACCTTTGGAAGATGTACTCCATAAGATAATGGCATCTAAGGACGATGCGGACGCGGGTCAACTCCATGCGCGTTACAGCGAGATTTGCGAGGTGTTAATCGATGGCCTCGTGGATGCATCCGAACTCCCAGGTTTTGTGCGAGGACCTTCAATATTCTTTGGTGTCGTGTATCTAAACAGTTGGGTTTTAGACGGTCATCAACTGCGTTCGAACAATCTACCTACTCGGTTCCGCCTATCCAGCAATTCTCTCAGGTTCTAATGCGTCCACCTTGCTACCATACCTCAAGAATGCCACGTCGGTAAGTCTCATCCCAATTACAGAGGATCTTCATCTCCATCTTCCATCCAGACGGAAGAGCAAGTGACATCTGAGTACCTGCTCAAAATCTTCCGAGTATCACTTCCTCACATGCCCAAGACCGCCGCAAAGTTTGGTAGTGAGCTACAGCTGGCATTGCAGCCCATGATCTTGAAACCATCGACGGCGGGCGGTGTTCAGGTAGGCGATTCCAGTCGTGGGTTGAATTTGTGAATCATGCCGAGAATCCTAGGCGTTGCAAGAAACTGTTGCGTGCCTATGTGCTGTTGTCCAACACCTCACACACGATTTCACTCGTCTCGTGGGCCTGTTGAAGTCTTGCAACGGTATACCTGGCCCAACCTTTCACCGCGTCATGCTCATCGTTTCCCTAGCTCGTCTTCAATCCGCGGCCCAAAAAACGCAGATGACCCCTTCTGATTTGCGCACTCTGTCCATCCTGATCTTCATCATCTCACTTCTTGTCGAGCACTGTAACTTTGATCGCCTGAGGACTGAGCAATCAGGTACGTGGTTGTTGGTCAATGGCCATCGATTTGCACGGTTTCTAAGCTGGCTCTAGAACTCTCGGCGGATCTTGACACTGTCTCCAAGGTGAGCTTAAGTTCCCTGCGTCTTCTCACAGCTGAAAGTTTTCCTAGGGCCCAATCATTGAACACATCTATGATAGCCTCTTAAATCTCTACCAACAGCACTCTGAATCTGGACTCCGAGGGCGCACGTTGCAGTGTCTCGGTACGTGTCGCAGCGTTTCCGCATACCGCTTTATGTAACAGGTTGCATCAGGTTTTCTATTCCGTGCGCAACCTACACTAATGACATTGGAGTCATCCAATATGATTATGGATGCAACATTTGCGTCCCAGGAGGAAGAGGGTCGTGCCCACTTGTTAAAGATCATGCAAGGGTTTCTTGCGTCTGAGGCAGCTAAACATGCCCAAAAGGAAAAGAACAAGGCAAATACGAAAGCCAAGCCAGCTCCAACGGACGTCAACATGGACGAACTTGTGGGCAACACCGATGGATTCGCGGACTCTGGGTAAGCTAATGGCAGAGACGGCGGAATGTCATGCTCAATGACCTGCTCAGTGTCAGTTCTGCCATTGTGCAACGTTACTTGGGTCAAATCTTGGACGCAGCGCTGTCACAACACCCGCAGACCCAGGGCACGGCCGTTGACATCCTGAGTTTCACAATCAAGCAAGGTTTGGCACATCCGGTTCAGTCTTTCCCTGTCATCGTCGCCCTAGAAACAAGCCCAAATACGGCCCTGAGCGCCCGTGCGAGCGCCCTGCATTCCATGTTACACAGCAGGCACGCTTCGCTGCTCAACTCTCGATTTATACTCAGCGCACGGGCGTCCTTCTCCTACCAGGCTAAACTCACACAGGGGCGCGGGGGTTCTGGTACTGTCGAAGGTGTGCGCGGCGGCACGGCGTTGTTGCATCGCTGGTTCGCTCTTGTGCGTGAGAAGCGTGCACCGAAATTAGATTTTCTCAAGGCACTAGTGCGCGCGTTTGACGTGGGCACCTCGCTCTCTGCTGCGCAAGAAGACATAGATTTTGCTCGATACATGGCAGAAAACTTTGCTGCGTTCGACTACAAGACACAGGAGGAGGTGCTTCTGGTAGTCAAGAGTCTCACCAACATATTGTCAACCGCTGGTATGCAGTGCGTCGAGGCGTTGTCTCCCGGACACCTGCGTGCACAGCTGCAAGCGCCGACTGCCCCGCCGCCGCCGAGCCAAACAGAGGGCCCGGATGCATGTATGGCAGATGCCACGGCGACGGCCGACCCAGCTGAGCAAGGTAAAAGGCTTATCCCGTAACCTACTGCTTTGGGTAGTCGTCTTTGCTTACATCGGTAAAGCAGGCCCCACAAAGCCGGCGTGGCAGACGATCGAAAAGTTGCCCCTGCTGCGCACTTCCGTCCTGATCGCGTTGATAATGCTTCTTAAAGCGCATTTGAAGAACCTCTACGGTCTGACTGAAGAGTTCGTACTGGATTCCTTGAACCGATGACTTTTTTTGACATGAGACAATAGGAAATGCCTCAAGTGGGTGATAGGAAAGAAGAACGCACTGGGTGACAAGCCCGCAAGTCGTCGTTCAGGTGCAGCAGCTGCGCCCCTCAAGTGGACGCGGCTACCGTTCGCGACGCAGCCGCTGCTCACGACGGATGATATGGCCGCTCAGCGGGACACGGTGCGCAGTCTCATTTTTGACTACAGGTCTCTACTCACTATCAACTGTCCCAGTTCTTGGAAATTTGGAACGAAGATGGTATCACTGCCGAGCCCGAAGACGATTTTGCATGAGAACGCCCCATGCAACAGAGATATGACGGTTTCTCAAAATTGAAATGTAGAACCTCCAGATCCCCGAGAAAGAGGAAACAACGTTGTACAATATACCCGTCATCCGCAACCTTGTACATTTGTGCATATCATTATCCGGCCAACTTCTTACATCCAGCTGTATTTATTAGACTCTTGTTGTCCTCTTCCATGGTTTGAACTTGCTAGGCTAGTAGTAATGATAATGCTTTGTGTGTGCTTCTATGTCTATCCTATGTGCTTGTTTCTACGTCCCCATTCAGCAAATGTGGTGGCTTGGTGACGCCGTCGGATAGGATGACTTTGCCGTCGACAAAGCTAATAGGCCCACGTGGAATCTTGTCAGAGCCGAGGAGTTCGCGCGCAGGGTGGTCAAGGATTGGGTCGTCCTCGAAGGTAAAGGGGAGAGCGCCTCCGTAGACTTGGGGAAGAGTGTCCGCGTCCATGAGCTGAAGGAGAGCAGGACCAGGATTGGTCCCAAGGACGTGAACCTTATTGCGGGTGCCCTCGTCGAACCAGGCCTAAGGACACGCCAATGATATGGCGGGACAGGAAGGGATGTGTACCCTGCCGTTATCTGAAGAAAACAGGGCGGCGCACCTTGATCCAACTCCAAATGGTGGGGAAGAAGGCGGGGGCGTTGACGATGGCGATTTGGTGAATGGTTTCCGGATAGTGGGCAGTGGCGAGCTCAGAGGCTTGCTGTAAATGGCGACGAAGGGACCACATCAAGCTGAGGGTGACACCACCGAGGTCAACAATCGACGTCGACGACGTGATAGGTGGTGGTGGCTGTGGTTGGGCGGGCGCGGGCTCACCCGGCGTTGACAAAGCTGGGGAAGAAGGCCGGGGAAGGGCGGAACAGAAGGGGAGGGTGAAGCGTAGCGTGAGCTCGTGGAGGGCGACTCTGTTAGTTGCGTTGACTTTGGCATGAGGAGAGAAATCAAGAAACGAAGGAGGGAAGATGCACGCACATGTGCTGATAGCGGCGGTCCTCTGGGATGGCGTTGAGTTCCTTGAGGGACCCTGCGAGGGAGGCGAGGCGGAAGACGAACACGGGTATGCCTTGCTACGTGCCATCGCATTGGTCGGGGGAGGTACGCAGGGCAGGGCGTAGGTTTCACATTACGACGTCAGGTGTGATGTGAGACAGGCGGACAGGTTATCGCTTGCCTCACCTTGTCCCGCCGCCCCGTCCAACGCGGGTAGAAGCGCTTGGAGGATTCGAGCTCGTCTGGGTCGACGGTGGCGTAGAGATCGTGTACGTTATGTTCGCGCCTCCAGGCTTCGGTGGCGGCGAATTGCTTGTGTGCCTTTGCGACATCAAATTTGCGAGCACGAAGGAAGCGGCTGGTGGGACTTTTCGTTTTAGGAACCCTCTCTGAATAAACCAAAAAAAAAAGGGAGACAGACAGAAGAGTGGCATCGTCGTGAGATGCTGGTCTGTCTTCCGCGGACGGCGTGTAGAGATGTTCGGCCCCGAGGGACCGTTTCAAGTGATCGAGCTCGATCATATAGTTCGTGAACCCCGATTTGGATGGTCGCATCCCGCTTTTGTCTTTTGTCTGTCTTTTTTTTTTTTTACAAGGCCGAGATGGCCGAGATGCACCTTCTCTTCTTTTTCTAATCTTTCCTTCCTTTTTAAAATCGAGTGGGCAGGCAACCACTCACCCAACTCTCATGTCATTCTCGCTGTCCTTCCCCCTCCCCTTTCTCCCCTCTTTCTTCCTCCTCTCCTCCATCTTGATCCTTTACCTCCTGAGGCCCTTATTCTTCATCTTCATCGCCCGTGCCTGCTCGCCACTCCGTCGTCTCCCATCGCCACCCTCCCCCTCATTCTTCGTCGGGAATTTGGCCCAATTAGCCGACCAGGAAAACAATTTCATCCTTCACTCCTGGACGGAGAAGTACGGCAAGACCTTTACCTACCGTGGCTTCTTGAATGCCCCTCGGTTGTTTACCATCGACCCTCTCGCGCTTTCCTACATTCTTGGGCACGCTTATGACTTTCCAAAACCCGATTTCATCACCGATGCCCTCGCAGAAATGGGCGCAGGTCATGATGGCCTCATCACTGCTCATGGAGATGTACACAGGCGACAGGTCTGTCTTTCACCCTTCCCAGTTAGTGTTGCATTGCCACTCGTCTCATAGTGACCCTCTTTAGCGCCGCATCATGGTACCGCACATCTCCATCGGGTAATGACATCTGTCTGTTTCCTGATTCTATGGCGATTATTACAGAACCAAGCTTTCTCTCCCTCTCACATCAAATCTATCATGCCAATTTTTCGCGAAAAGGCCGAGCGCGTGTGTATTCCTCGCATTGTCTCTCAGGCACGGTTCTCACTTATTCTCCCCATCAGCTACGCGACATATTCGCACAACTTGCAGATGCTCCGTCGCCTCAAGGTATCACTGACTCGCAACCCGCATCTTCACGCCCAGTCCTGTGCTCTACCTCTCAAGTGCCGTGCGAAACGATGAACGACAATAATTCGCTGTCGACTCATCAAATCCCACAGCCGCCGAACTCCGCAACTACTGTTGATGTTCTTGTCTGGCTCTGTCGTGCGACTCTCGATGTCATCGGAGAAGCCGGTACATCTCTACTCTTGCTAATCTCTCTCATGTCCTGATTTCTGTCTCAGGTTTCGGCTACTCCTTCAACTCCCTCCCAACACCGGGAACAGACCCTAGTAACGCAGACGAGACCGATAATGAGCTTGCGCGCGCCTTTGCTACCATGTTTTCCCCCCGGCATCAATTTAGCAAATGGAGCATTCTCGCTATCTGGTTCCCTTTTTTAAAGAAACTTGTACGTCCCACTTTTGGATCGCAGTCTTTCTTGAATCCTCATGCATTGATCCAGCGCCCTGAATCATGCGCTACTCAAGACGCTAAGGTCACCATGCAGCGCATCGGCACGCAGCTCATCAATGAACGCAACGCTGCACATTCAGGGGACATACCTAAATGTGACACCCCAATCTCTCGCGATATCCTCTCCGTCCTTGGTACGACATTCATCTTTGCTTTCGTTTCTCGTCCTACTCCCTCTTACCCAAGATATCCTTGTCGCAGTCCGCGCCAACATGGCCACCTCACCTTCCCATGCCCTTACCCACTCCGAAATGCTTTCTCAGATCTCTACTTTCCTCACAGCGGGTCACGAAACAACTGCATCAGCGCTCGCATGGACGCTTTATGCTCTCGCGCGTGCCCCTGCTGCGCAGACACGATTGCGTGCTGCACTCCGTACCTATGACATGACAAATTTTCATGCCATGCTTGACTTGCCAATTCTAGAACATACCGTGCGCGAGGCCCTCCGTTTACACGCGCCTGTTGGCAGCACAATGCGTGTCTATTCTGGCTCGGCCTCCGAATGTTTCGTCCCCCTCCGACACCCTGTACAGGTACGAGAGCCGACCTGGCGTCGCCTTTCCCGCTGGCTCCCGAACTTTTCCCATTGCCCCGCAGATGGGACAAAAGAGAGCGGCCAATGGACCTTTCAATGTGGTATTCAACTCCGTCATGGCGACATCATCGCCATCCCCATTCAGACCATCAACCGTGCAACCGAATTCTGGGGCTCCGACGCGCGGGATTTCCGACCAGAGCGATGGGCTGACTTACCGCCTGCTGTGAAAGCGATACCAGGCTTGTACGCTCATACCCTCACGTTTCTCAATGGAAATGGTGGCGCCGCGGGCAATCGTTCCTGCATCGGTTACCGATTCGCGCTCGTGGAGATCAAGATTTTCCTAGCATGTTTATTGCGTGACCTGGAGTTCTCGATCGACGATGATGTTGCGATAGAAAAGCGCGTCAAGTGTGTCTTCTCCCTCCCCGTTGTTGTGCTGGTTTACTGACGAAATTATGGTTGTAGCATTGTGACGCGTCCCTTTGTTGTATCACACCCGGAGATGGGGAGCCAGATGCCGCTGCGAGTACGGCGCATACCTCTAGATGAGGTCCCCAGGGCTGATACTACCTAACGGCAACAGACTTATTTATCTTATTTAAATTGTCGTATATTGTTCTTGATATGATAGCCGTGGTGCTGAACATCAGAATGGGAATAAGTACTACAGTACTAGTATTCGGTGCCAAGTACCGCTCATAAGATTGAACTCACATTCCACTGGGATTTTCTTTGCGACGCCATCTGCAAACAAATTATTTCAGACTTCTTTCTGGTTGTTCTTCAGTTTCGAAGGTGCCTCAACTCAAGTGTATTATTGTACAGCGCAGCATAGAAGCTTCAGGTGTTATTACAGTACTCAAAAAAACCGGAAAGCAATAATGTGGTTCGAGAGTGCTTCGGGTTGTGACACCCATGAGATCAAGAGGAACCGAGGATATTGCATTTGATCGGGGTGGCAACGCCCACGACGCCAAAGTACGACCTGTGGCTAGACAGCGTTGTTGTCGAGCGTCACACGTTAGACAGTCGACAAAGTTGTGGAATCAAATTTCAAATGCGCGCGCTAGGTGCGCGGAGGGATATACAAACTCGAATAATCAACTACAACAAGAAAAACGAGCAACTGTCCTTGCCGAGATTCGACTCGGGTATACACCAATCGTCCATCTGTGGGACGGGGTGGACCTGGTTGCATATACTATGCTACACTAGTACTACTGTAGGATTCCAACCCTGGGACCCATTCATTGCTCACAGATCGGATCTGTATTACCTGGATAACACCCATCGGTCGAGACGCAATACTGATCGAAAAACGAGGCATGACAGGTCAGTAATCCGACGGCAACTTTATTGAGCTCCGAGGGTGCACACGTACAAGATGACCGACGACGAGGTCATCGCATTTATCATCGACGTTGTCGTTGTACTCGACGAAATCGGACACGGTGATATTGTATGACGTCGCCAGATCGTCGCACGTATCGCTCGTCGTGGTGATGTTGAGCGTGCAAATCGGGGTGTATTGTCTCGTGCAGAGATATTTACCCGCGACGACGGTGCTGGGATCGCTACCTATATAAGTGTTGGCGAGGAGGACCCGCGTTCGTCGGTGCGTTGTACTACGACACATTTCTGGAGAGACGTACATTTTACTCCGGGGTTCATCGACTCTATCGCAGATGTATTCACGTCGGACCCCGCCTCGATCGCCGCACAGGAGGCGTTGTTTTGCCTGGGTACGAGGAGCAGTGAGGTTAGCGAAGGGCAAGGTGGGTTGGACACGCCGCTGAGACTCACGGGATGCGATACTTCTCTGAAAGGAGTCGGGCGCCCCAGTAAGCATGCTGGAACGTCGACCGAGTGTGGAAAATAACAGCGCACCTATGCATTGTGTTCGCGGACCTGTAGCATGCACGAGGCCGGTCAGTACGGAGCACAAAGCGAGAGCGGAGAAGAGGGCGGAGGTGGAGAAGGACAACATGATAAGGCGAACGGTGCGTCTGAGGGAGCAAAGCCTTCCTGGGGTGCACACTCATATATACCCAGAAGTAGCAGGCTATATGGTATACGGATCTAGCCTGCTTACAGGAAAGAAGTCACGGTCAGGGTCCCAACGGAAATTGTCCGCACCGGACTCCACAGCCGCCGCAAAGTCACGCTAGTCATGGCCTTGGCACAAATGAATGGTTGTCTTTTCACCACCTAGGAGGGAGAAGCCGATGAGCTAAAGGAGATGATGCATATGATGCCCGATGAAGACTGCTCCGCTAAGACCAAAGGGAACGACGCCACGCTTCTGCGCAGCATAGGTACTTGGCGAGCCAACGAGGAAAGGTGCATCGGCAGTTTGGGGAAATTTTTATAACGCAGCGCAGCTCTCGCGACTGGGATCTGGGCGGGTATGAGATCGTGCCCTCATACGACCGTCGGACCATCGTGCGTGCGTCGTTACGATTCGGTTACAAGTTTTACACCGTACTCACAGGCGCTCAATATAGCCTCGTTTATGACTCATGCTGAATTACGATCCCTATCAGCTCGTGTGATAATCGCATATCGTTGTGAGGCTTATGTTGCGTTATCCTCTCCTCCAAATCCATCCACAAGATGAGATTGCGATGTCGGGGGTGCTTTTCGTATAATATTAATCGATGACATCGCTAGGTCAAGGCGAAGATTCGATCACGCGGAAGCGGAAAGGAAAGATAGCAGGACTGATTATATACCACGGCGCGCGCTACTACGGTGGTAGCGCGCGCCAAGCAGCTCAAGCCGGTACTGGTACTGTAGCTGTGTGTTTGCCACGGGGTTGCTTGTGGCTGCTGAAAAAGAAGGATTGCCGGTGTGGGTCACGACGCACGACGCACGAATGCTTCGTTTGGTTCACGGTTCACGGCAAAAACCCTAATATGGCGCTGTCTGCGCGGCGCTCCGAGTGATCTGTCAGCACATCTATGTTGTAGGTCTGTAAGTGGGAGGACTGGGAGGACTAAAGACAGTGCGTCGTTTTCCTTCGAACACTCGCGTGAATCAAATCTACCTATATGTTGGTGATGAATTGAATCATGTTGATGTCGCGTTTGCATCCGTGACTCTACGCTCCCCGCAGGCACAAAAGAGGCGCGTCGGATCCTACACGGATTTAGCATAAAGCTTTTGGCGTCATTGTTCTATTATATATTATAGGCCCTCTTGGCAACGCACAATCCACCTCTTCGTCGAAGACCAAGACCGTATTTCAACGTAACATAATGACGACCGCCACAGGACAACGCCCACCGCGTAATGGTGGCTTCTTCTGACCTCTGACCTCTGACCTCCAATTGGCGCAAATAACCTTGTCAGGGAGAAAATTGGTAGTTTGGTACGGGCCATTCAGATTCTTGCCCATCCGAATAAAGCGCAGTGATGGGACACAGATATTGCGCAGTTCGAGCAGGGTAAAAGAACAAACGGCGGGCACTGGTTTTCGAATTGCGTGCGTGAACAAGCAGAGGTTTTCTTGGCGCTGACCGACTGATGATACTGCGGACTGCGCAGTTTCATGTTGCTGTCACCGTCGGAGCCGGTACCTGCCCGTGTCCGACTAGCAACTTGCGAGACGACTCCTGAAGAATACCTGGGGTGAGAGTACATGGCACGTCTTCCATGCCTCGTCGCTGGCGTCTCCACTCGAGGGTACTCGGATTGGGAAGTAGGCTGTACCACAGGCCACAGTCGAGCGCCGGGAGTTCAGAGTCGACTTGCAACGGCCAAACCCCTTAGCCGAGTACGGGAGTGTAGTTTTTCCATAGTGATAAGCGCCGAGTTGGAACAAACAAGGACCAAAGCGGAAGACATGCAGTACAGCAATACAATCGGACGGGTTCTGCTTCCAAAGCATCATCAATCCACTTTCACGTTCAAGTTCAACGATTCTGCAGCAGCGTATTGAGTCCGAGCGTAGTGACACGGAAAGATAACGTCTTTCTCGAAAATCCGCGTATCCAACACCTCGCCTCTTGCGTTATCCACCCCAAATCATGATAGGATCTACAGTCCGTGTCTTTACTTGGATGACGACCACTTCAAGTTATCGGGGTCCAGCCGAGTCAACCTTCCGCCTCCTGTACGTACTTATCTTCTGCCAGTGGATCCTCGCGAATAATGGTAGGGAAAGGAAGAGGGTCTTGGCACTGCTGAACCGGGATGCAGCATCATAAAGGAAGTGAACCAAACTTGGACCAACGTGTGAGCCATCGAACTTCTCTAGTAGATCTTGAGATATTCCCGTATCTCGTCAGTCCAACTTGGCAACTATCGCAGTTACAGACAATGTGGTTGCCTCCACGAAGTCTTGCAGGCGCTTCTCGGAATCCTTGTCGATTGCCCGAAATTTTTTGACTTCCGCCTCTTTAGCACTTTTGTCTATCATAACACAACCGATGCAAAACACTAGCCCAACCCTGCGCTATACCCGGGTTTGTAACAGATCCGGATGCCATGTTTTTCCATGGCGCATCTAACGTTGCGGAACATCGATTTATGTTTTACCAACACCCGATGGCCATGGGTGACTTCCGAGCTGTCGGTTGGTTACCATGGCCCACGAGGTGCTCCTTTCTACGAGTCCTCGGACTCAGACTCAATTACTATGACGATGTCGACATATCCTGGCTCCGCGGTGCAGATTCAGATGGGGCTCATTATCGTGGGGTACTAGTAATCTGTCCAACTCCCTTGATCCCATGTGCGCACACATACACACATGCACGTTTGAACATTCGCCGGTCAGAAGGTTGAACAGGCATACCTGTCGGCCATGTGCGAACAACGCCATCATATGAAAGCTAGTCACGAGATGATCATTGACACATATCCCATCGTGCACGACCCTTGACGTTACGGATTATACCCCAATGCTAGGTCAATCGGCTGGGTTGGGATTTAACTTGGGAAATGGAAGTTCCTCGGGGACATGAGGAAATTCTTAAGCAGGCGAGAGGCGGACCAAGAGGTGACGTTGTGCTGCGGTTTACACCCGTGAAGCTGTGAGCCCGATTCCTTGTCCAACTACCAGTCGAAAGATAAAATTTTATTTTTCCATAGACTTCGCCAATACAGTAATACTGAGTTGGACCTCGTGAACGTCTCCATATTCCTACCAGATTGCGCAAATGTACCTATATCTACGCCTCAGTTCACCTCTGTGGACTCTTTTACGGTAAAGTCTCGAAACGCCTCAAGCGCGTGCCATGCCTTCCCCGACGTTATCGCTCCTCTCGCTAGCCTCACACCATCCTTGAGGCTGTCCGTGCGACCCGCCACAACAAGTAACGCCGCTGCGTTCATGAGCACAAAGTCCAGGATGGGCGTAAGATGCTGGGGAATATTATCTCCCGATGCGAGCAGCGCCTCGAACGACGCCGCATTTTCCTCTGGCGTCCCGCTTTTGGCGTCGTCAAGCGGGTGCGGAGGGAGTCCAAAGTCGGCGGGGCACAACGTTCGCTCGCGTACGCTGCCGCTATCGAGGAGTTCCCACACGTGCGTGTCCCCTGCGCAGGAAATCTCGTCCAGATTTTCGGCTCCGCATACGACAAAAGCGCGCCTTACGCCCGCGGCCTTGAGCGCCGCAACGAAGGGCGGCCCGAGGGCGGGCTCTGCAACTCCGAGGACCATCCCACGAGGCCTTGCAGGGTTGATCAGTGGGCCGAGGACGTTGAAGAGCGTGCGGAAGGGCAACGCGCGCCTTGCTGGGGCGAGGGTGGCGAGCGCTGGGTGGTAGTGCCACGCGGGAATAAAAGTGAAAGGGATATTTGGGACAGGAGTGGGTGCTATGGCCCGTGGTGGTACAAAGACGCAGCCGAGACCCTGGAGGAGGTCCGCCGATCCGGAGGACGAAGTCGACGCTCGACTCCCGTGCTACACACCAAGCTGAATTAGGACGAGGGAGGAATGAGGCGAGGAGAAAATAACTACGTCTTCACCTTAACGACCCGAGCACCTGCTCCTGCTGCGACGATGGCGGCGGTGGTACTAACGTTAAATGTATTGTGTCCATCCCCGCCCGTGCCGACGATATCGACGATAAAATCCTTTTCAGCGTCGACTACAACAACAGGGATGGAGCGGGAATACATAAAC
>QFFA01005314.1:0-23799 GCA_003316565.1 Russula foetens | reverse complement strand
GTGCCCGACCCATCGCCGCCTCCCACGAACTGCACCACCGTAACCCGATATGCTTCCTCATCGACCGTGAACTGCGTTGTCTCAAACCGCCAGCCGATAGCAACCGCGCCATCTACCGCGACCGTATTGGTCCGCCCGTCGTACTCTATACGACTTGGGTCAAAACCGAGTCCCAATCCGATTGCCTTTATGTACGCTTCCTTGATCGTCCAGATGAGATAAAAGTGGCTGAGCGCTTCGTTCTCTGGCACGTCACTTGAGACGAGGCGCTTCTCCGCATCTGTCAACTTCATAAATGGGAAAAAAGGGGGAGAAGAGCGGTAAGGGGGAAGGGGGAAAGAATGCATCAGTCCGGCGAAAGCAGTGGGTCACAGACTAGAACTCGCATAGCCGCTCACCGTGCTCTCTCCCACCGCACGTAGAAACGACGCGACCCCTTCTGCCACCCGTGTCGGCACTTGTACCCTCATCACGTCGACCCCGATCAGGAAAGCAGGGGGTCCATGTTCCCCGGGCGCGAACGCCATCACCACCAGTTCATTGTCATGGGATACATTAAATCCGATGGGCGGAGAACTGATGCTCGTCACCTGCGAATGACAGAGGTCATGGGTTATTAAGCGGAGGGATAGATCCCCAAACCAAACAGAGAGGGGAGAGGGGGGGAAGGGAGATACGTGCAAAGTAAGGCTTCCCCGCTTCCGTAGTGGCGAAGTGGATCTCCTCGGCAGAAACGGCTCGTTGCTCACGTAGGAGGACACGGGGTAGAAGACGGCCGATTAGGCAACCTCGAGGGAAAGGAGTTGGCCTTGGGTCGAACAAAGAAGAAAACGCGCGCCCCGCGGGCGAACGAGATAGGATGCGCAGTACTCACGACAAGCGTCCGCTCTGTGGTAGAAGCGCCGTACGCGCTCGAGGGAGGACGCGTCGAGTAATGTCAGGGCGTTCTGATAAAGCTGTCAAGTAGTTTTTTTTTTGAGCTGATGGTTTTTCTGCTGCCGGCAGAGGGGAACGACTTGCATCTTCATCGAGAGAGGTAGGGTGGTCGATGAGCCAGACTTGCGGTTGAGGCGAAACCATGGCCGGCAATGACCGATCTTGACAGTAAGTCACAAGATGAGATGTGATGTACACCTTACTTTGTTACAAGTCGATTCTCTCACCCTGTCTCCATCATCATGTCAGAAGTGCGGAAGCTGGTCACTCTTGGGATGTTCATCATAGACGAATTCGCCTTTCTGGATACCGCGGGGAAGCCGACAGGTCGCACGTTATCCCCTCAGGAAGAGTACACCCCCCGATCTTGCACGCGCTCGCCCGCTTATCCTCTTCTCTGCTTCAGATTGGGGGAGGCGGCACTTATGCCAACGTTGGCGCTCGCATCTGGTAAGGTTTCAAACCCCCTTTCGAAACGTGGCGTTTCTCCCGTAAGGACGGAACGCACGTACGGAGATGCCGCGTTTGTTTCGTTTTTCTGTCCAATTAACTAACTAGAATCACTCTTCCAGGCTGCCAGCGAGTGAAGTCGGTATGATTGTTGATAAGGGCGGAGACTTTCCCCAGGAGATAGACGCCACCTTGGGGAAATACGGCGAAAGCATGTGGTTCTTCAGGGAGCAGCCAGGCAATACCACAACTCGAGCGCTAAATTCATACATTGGCGATCACAGAAAGTGGGTTCCAAACAACACTACATATCCGCCACGCTCCACGCCGGGCGTTTCTAATCATATCCCATCTATTGTCACTCTGACCCGCCTCCTCGTTCTTGGTTTTTTCTTCTCTTCTCATGTTTCACAAGCTTTCAATACCTTACGCCTAGAATACGTATCACTCCTCGTGACCTGACGGACACCCCCCTTTTTCGTTCCACCGCTTTGCATTTCATCTGCTCGCCAACTCGCGCTGCCGTTATCATGGCTCAGGTCGCCGAAGTCGAAGGCTGGTCCCCCGTATCTATATACGAACCCATACCCGTACGTACCGTATTATTCATCCATTCATCGACCCGTCACGCCAAACCGCCACACCGCACCGCGCCATGCCGTGCTGACTGCTTACTGATTGCGAGTCATCAGGATAGATGCGTTCCGGAGGAGCTCCCCGCACTCCGCGAGGTTCTGCCGCTCATTTCTGTGATGAGGTGCCTACCGCCCCGATTCCTCGGACCGTCATCCCCTTTGTCCGAAACGCGGTTCTATCTTTTGACTGATCGTAACATTGTGCTGTAGTCCCAATGCTGAGGAGGCACTCGGGCTTCTCTCGATCCCGCTGCCGCCGACCACGTCTTCGATAGAACAGGCCTGCGAGGCGTTTCTCAACTTCGGTGTTGGCCCTGGAGGCACCGGCTGGGTTATTATTCGTAGCGGCAGCATGGGAGCCTATATCGCCTGCCGTTCCCAGCCCGGTGTATGGATAGACGCTTACTGGAGAACCGAAGAACGGGTGGTTGACGTGACAGGTGAATGAATTCCCCATGGGCATCTCCTGGCCGTTGGACCAACCGGCTTATCTACTGGCCGCGTTTGCTTCTGAATCAAATCAAAGGAGCCGGAAACAGTTTCTTGGGTGGCCTTGCCGCCGGCCTCGCCCTGACAAATGGAGATGTTTTTGAGGGTACGTGATATTTGAATCGCATTTGCGGTCACGTACACGCTAAATTTGCACGTTGATGGGATGGGTTTCAACAATCAGCTGCATTTCATGCGACGGTATCTTCATCCTACACCATCGAACAGTTTGGTCTACCCCAGATCACTCGGCCATCAAGCGATGTCCGGAGCGAGGAATGGAATGGAGATTCACCATGGGCGAGATTACAAGAGCTGAAAGCGCGGTTTGCGAATACACAGCAATGACTCACAATGGGGTAAGGATTATTAGAGTACAACGGTGTAAAGCGGTGTACGTGAGAACTAGAAATACAATTGGGAGCAGACACAACGAATAATAACTCATTGTACAATCGTCTCGCGGTCAGAAGAAGGGCGTAAGGGGGGTCATTGCTGTTGAGATTCATATTTCGCTCTGCTCTCCGCGAAGAGTTTTTGCTGTTCCTCCCAGAGCTCTTCTTCTGTCTTGCCCGACTGCTCCAATTTTGACACTTTCTTCTCTCGGTCCTAAGTCAAGGCATCATCGCATCGCATCGATGGAGATGGCAAAAATTAGGAAGGTGCATACCTTCTGTTGCTGCTTATGGTCCTTGAGGACGTCTTCGACCTCTTCGGTGAATGATTCAAAGCCGAGTCTCTGGTTTAAGGTCATGACAATCAATAATTCAAGCATGCGATTGGGCGATAGGGAGACGACGAAACGGAAAGACGCACCTTGAGCGCGCCAATTATATGCTCGGGGGCGATAGTTTTCTTCGAGTCCTGCTCACAGATCTCGTTCGCCTCGGACGAAATGAGATGTATGAATTCTAGATGAGGTGAGGTCGAGGATCAAATCAGCTCGTTGGCGTAAAATCAGAACGTGGGGTGGGTCTGGCACGGACCGACGCAGCATTCGATGACCAAGTCGCGAGTCTCCTTGGCGCAAGTGACGTCGCTGGGAAGGAGTTCTGTTTATGACACGGCACGCGCGTGTATGTATGCGTGCGTGCGTGCGTGCGTGCATTGTGTTTGCATGCATATCAAATGTACGTATATTTGTGTGTTCGCATTTGGTGCACGCCAAGCGGCCAAGCGTATACGTAGAAGGAGCACGCGTGCGGGGGAAGAGGAAAAGATAAGTGGACAGCGGGAGGTGGCTTTGTCAGGGTCGCGGATATTTTAAGGCCGGAGGAGGGCCGCGAGACGACGAGAAACGAACCGGTGATCATCTTTGCCACGGTGGCTTTTGGCAGGGAGAGGTCGTCATCGGATGGCGGGAGACTGGAGTGGCCTTCGCGGTCTGACATGATTACTTGTAAGGGTGACGGGATGGGGAAAGGGAAGGGAAGAGAGATGGGATGACTACGGGGTAACGGAGCGGTCCCAGCGGCTGGGAACGGGTGAACGGGTGCGGGTTCGTTCGTTGACTTGACTCGCCTTGCCGTATTTTAATTTATATTATCGATTTTTTGTTTTTTAATTTTCGAACCAATTTTGGAAGTTCATCCGTTTTTCCAACCTCGACAAAGAAACAATCATGTCGTCGGCCGTACGCTCGTTTGTTGCATTTATGTTCTCATCTCAGAGCGTTTATTTCTTCTTTTTCATTATAGGTCCAGCCGGTCAACCCAAAGCCTTTCTTACAGGAGCTGACCGGGAAGCCTGTGTTCGTTCGTCTGAAGTGGGGACTCGAATACAAGGGGTTCCTCGTGAGCACGGATGGCTACATGAACCTTCAGGTCCGAGAACTTCCGATCTTCATGGCCTTTCCCTTGACCTCTTTTTAGCTGGCCAACACTGAGGAATTCCAAAATGGCGAATCTAACGGGACTTTGGGCGAGGTTTTCATCCGGTACGACCAAGTGTTGTCTTTGTTTTCCTGAACCCGTTGACCGATGCACCTTGACTCGTCCAGATGCAACAATGTTCTGTACATAATAAGTCGCCTTCCTCTCGTATCCCCCGATTGTACACCCTTACCTGTTCCGTCTCCACAGAGAAGCTCCACCTGAATGAAATATTCGAAAACCTTGGAAGATCAGGGGATGCCTTCTTCCATTTCAAAGGTGAAGTACGCTAGCTAGGTGATTTGATCTCGCACGTACGAGTTTGCCGTGCGAGTTTCGTTTCGCCGTTCGCTTTGGAGGGGCGTACGTATGTATATTGGCAATGTACGCGTCATTGTATTTGCCCACTACAAAAATCGCAGCATTTCTTGACTCTGGAAGGTTCTTCCGTATTGCCACTGCGTTGTGCGAGTATGCCCGAAACAGTTGTTTCTCCTGAGTGAGCCGTGTCCTACTGTATGTGTCGCATGAGTCACTCGATTAGACACAGCTTCGGCGGCGTTGACTGTGCGACCAATTTTTTCTTAAATAGTTTACCAACAGTACCCATTGATCATTTTACAACCTTACAACCTTACCACCACTTTCACCCGACCTCAAATATCGTACACACATCAACAATGGCAAAATCGACCCGCTCCAAAGTAAAACGTGCATTCCGTGCCAAGAAACGCAAAGAGGGCGTGTTCGCAGCCGCAGAAGCTGCGCGTCTCCAACGACTCAACACAAAGCTGCGCGCCCTCACCACCTCCACCGCCGCCGCCGAGGGATGCAGACAACCAGAGGAGGAGGAGGAGGGGCAGCAGCAGCATCAAGATGTGGATATGCTAGGTTCGTGTTGGTTCGCCGCTTTCGGGCTCTTGGACCACCAAGACATCAGCCCTACACTTTTGCACTGCCTGGGCCTTTAATCGTCCGCCTGCTCCCTCCCTCCCTGCACACAAATGTGCTCGTTGCAATCCTCCTCTGCTTCGCATGGACCAACATATCGTTAACTACATTGACATCGCAGCTCAAGGCGAAGACGCGGACGCGGAAGAGACTTTGTCACCATCTACAGATGAAGGTCCGATATTGCGGCTTTCCCTATTCAAAACTTTAATACATCTTTGTCTAATTTTGGCCTCTTGCGATTCTATGTTACAGGGGTAGATGGAAAGGCGTCGGAGAAAATGACGGGAAAAGTTTCAACCCATGGACCGAGAGGGTCGCGTCGAGAACGTTGGAGGGCCTCGAAGGGCATGACGCCTCGACCCAGGTCGAGGGGAATGAACAGACAAGGCACCGCCGCCTCGAGGTACAAGCCAGGGCGGTCTCACAGGCGGCGATAGGGGACCCTGATTATTGCGGCGTCGAGGAGGAACGACAAAAGATGGCATTTTATCGCCTCGTGTGTTGTCTGCACACGCGTGTTGTGTAAATTGATATATCCCTTTGAATGGTAGTGCACATATGGAGGTACCCATATCCATTCAGTTGCCATTTCTGCGTCGAATTTTCCTTGATGCGCGTGGGTATCAATCAACCCTCAAAGGCAAGAACTTTCGCTCGCGATTAAAGTAGCACAGGCGGTTAAACCCATCAGGCATGTTCGTTTGGGATTGTCTGATAGAACACACAAGGAAGAAGTCTCAATGGCACCACACCGCGACGGTGCTATCTGCCCCTGTGCTAACTAGCCATGGCTGCTTTGGCACCCATTTGACTTGCAACACGCCCAGACCCTCACGCACGTGGTGCCCGCGCAGGATCTTGAGCGGTACGATGAGAGGATCCGTAAGGAGGTCGCTGTAAACACGTGCGTGGAAGACCTGGATCGAGCCATCGTCGGACGACGATGCAAACAACGGATACGATGGATGAAAATGTAATGACCGGATTGCGCGGGAATGATATCTATGTAGTGTACCACGCATCATGAGTCAGACTTAAATGTACGCATGAAACATGCATTGGGCGTACCGAAGAATTTTGTAAGGTTTATCACTAAGTTCGAGGTCGAACCAGCAAAGCTTTCGGTCGTAGCCACCGACGATTAAGTGGTCCCCGGATGGATGAACGTCCATCGAGGAAATCCACCGTATTCCAGGAATAAGCATTTTCAGGAGCTTCTGCTCTGCAAGGTTATAGATCCGAACATAGCGCTGCGTCTATGTGACAACCGTCAGCTCCCCGGAAATGAAAGGGGAAGTGGGAGCCAAATGCACGGACCGCCACAAAAAAATGAGGCTTGGAAGGGTGGAACAGAACGAGCTGGACAGAGCCCTTGATCTTCTTGAATGGAGCTTGGGAATGTCGGCGTGATGTCTGGTGTATCCATACCCCGCTCTGGCCCCCTCCACTGGCTGTTAGGATGGATCAGTATGATACATGGGACGAGTGGGGGGAAGGACTGACAGACTGTGGCAAAATAATCGCCCTTACGGTGCCATGCGATGTGTTTGACTAGTCCCGAAGATGACGGAAGCTCCAGGAACAGACGAGGACCGTCCAGGGTAGGTTCCTGTGAAGGGCTGTTGATCCACTTCACCAAGGGCGGGGTTGCCGGAGCCGATGGGAGTGCTGCTGGTTGAAGAAGCGCCCGAGTCGAAGTAAGAATTGCGGGAGTGAGGTTAGGGGGAATGAAGAAGCAAAGTTTCTCCTCTCTGGCATTATCATCTCAATCACGGATCTATGCTGGAAAGAAAAGAACACTCACACTCCGACCACGAAGAAGCTCACGTCTGTTCGTGGACACCACTCCACCGCACTGACTTTCTCATTGAGGGACCAGCGCTTCACCTCGCGCCCGACGATAACCTCCCAAAGGCATACGATTCCCTCCTCGTCCGCACTGACGACCCACGCACCATCCGGGCTGATCGAAACACAACGCACTCTTCCACGCACATGCGGAAAACTGAGGGATTTGTAATTAGGGAACGGCCGTAAGGTGTTTGGACTTGGCAACTTTGGAATCAGGCTGTTCGGGTCGATGTTCAGTTTCGTCCGTTGAATCCGCGGCGCGAGATATAGATCCAGCTGTCGACTAAAGCGCTCCTGGATGAACTGGTCATACGCGGGAACCAGTCGCAGCGAAGGGTACTTTTGTGGGAGGTAATCTTGTTCGCGGTCCTCCTTGTCGGTGGCTTCCCACTCTTTCTGCTCCTCTTCCGTGGGCAGGTACTCTTCTGGAGGATTGTACGATTCAGAGTGGGTGGGAAGTCGCAGTTTAGGTGCGGGGAGAGGTGGTGGGTGAGATGAAGAGGGTTCGTCATTCCATATGGCGAAGAATTGCGGCTGCGACGACGTCGTTTTTGGTTTTGAGGGGAGGATGCGACCTTGGCGGATAGCGCGCACGATCTTCATGACCTTGGTATCGAGCTGAGCGTGTATTGTATAGAGGAAGGGATATTGAATCAAACCTTCTGCTTTTCCCATTTACTCGGAACCCAACGCCGCTTGGGCTCTGGTGCAGCAGAGATTGGCATAACTTCCTCCCTCCCCTTCCCGGTGAACCATTCGACCGTAGGCTCATAAGGATCATAGCTGGCGTCTGGATTCTCAAGAGACTCGAGCCGGCGAATGATATCCAGCTCCTCCGCCGTTAAAGGTTTGTCCATCTGAGTGTTTTTGTCGAACGCCGAAGTCCTATAGGACTATCAGCTACAACATAACATGGCATTGGAGAGAAGAAGATATCACCATGCTGATGGATCGTCCACCGTCTTCAAGAATTTGTCCAGCTCATCTCCACGTGCCGGTTTGAGGACTTTCTTACCATCAATATCGTACCCTACGTGAGGCAGATCGTCATACCAATGAAGCGGTATGTTGCCGACGCGATTTGGTGCCTTTCAAAGAGAATGGTCTGTCAGTTGGTTGACTAGAACAAGAAAACGTACGCACGTCTTCAGTTGAAGAATCTGAATCGTAGTCTGGTTCTATCTCTGGGTATACTTTTTTTGGGTGCCCAGTGATGTCCGAGATGACAGTCTTAGCCTTTGGAAATATGCGGAGATCATCATCAGAGGATGCATCCTCATCATCTTGTTCATTGTCTCTACTTTCAGAATCATCCTCGTCTTCAGAAGGATATCCTTCTTCCTCCTCTTCGTCAGTGTCCGAGCCCGCGTCGATCTCTGGAAACGCGTCTATTTCGTCACTGTCCGACTCTTGCACGGGTTCGTCCTCCTCTTCGTCTGCGCTGAGTAGGTCCAGCCCGCCGTCGGGGAAATGTTCCGCATCGCTAGCGTCTGACGGCTCCTTTACTGTCTGCTTGCGCTTTCTGTTAACGGCAAGAGGTGCCATTTCATTTTCCTTTTTTTTTCTTTTGGTCGGGGAACGGAACGCGTAGATGACAGAGTTTGAGAAAAGTATTCTCACGGGGTCGAAGAAAACGCGCGCAAAAAGACAAGATTAACCTAGATTCGATCGGGGTCCGTTCAACGACCTTTCGAACACAAAACTCGACACCGAATGGTACAATACGGAGGCGGTACGCTCGAGAACAAAAGTGAAGGGATATTTTGTGCTCAACGTTGACTCTCCGTGCCTCTAGACGAAGTTTCAGCCCTCGTGCTAGACATTGGCACCTCTACGTTCCGCGCCGGCTACGCGGGGGACGACACACCAAAGGCGATCATCCCAACGTCGTACGGCTTCGTGCCCGTCACTCGAGATGGAGACGTCCCCATGACAGAAGCAGACACGGAGGGAGACCCCCCGGCCCCTCCAAAGGACGAGAGCAAACTGTACATCGGACAGCATGGGCCGTCCGTCTGGCGGGAAAACATGCAGATCGGGAACCCCATGAGCGAGGGTTTGAGTGCGTCGTCGTCGCTCTCTCTTGTGCGCTCCGAACTAACATAACGTTCATCTATTTGCTTCTCCCTCCCAAAGTCACCGACTTCAAACCTATCCCGTATCTGATTCGCCACGCGCTGAAAGATGTCCTCCGTTGCAAAGCGGAGGACCATCCAGTCCTCGTCACCGAGCCCGCCTGGAACACCCCCGCGAACCGCGAACGCATGGCCGAGATCATGTTCGAGGAATTTCAGGTGCCTGCGTTCTACATTGCGAACACAGGCGTGTTGAACGCGTCCGTCTGAAACTTCCCTCCTTTGTCCGTCGATTGTCTTACTGACATTGGGGGGCAAAACCGACCCTCTACTAGATTCGCCGCAGGGAAAGGTTCCGCGTTGGTCATTGACATAGGCCACTCGACAGCCAGTGTGACCCCCGTAGTGGACGGCTTCGTTCTCCGAAAAGGTATGTACATAAACACTAGTACTTATCTTCGATACGGCTAATGCGCGCACAGGCCTTGTCCACTCGGCTCTCCCTCAGCTCGTATACGCACACGCAAAACACACGCTGATCACTGCAAGTCACAGCCATCCACCAATCCAGCTGTTCTCTCACCAGCTCATCGCAAACAAAACCGTGCGTAAATTCGCGCTGAAAAAAAATAAAATCCTCCCCTCTCCCCCCACGTGTTGCGTCACGTTCCCTTAACACTCATTAACCTGACCCGTGCGACTCTGTAGCCCGTGGAGGCCGGAACAGCCCCGCGCTTCGCAGTGCGGGAGGACCGCTTCTCGAAAACGACGCCGAGCCTCGCGTCATATTACGAAAACAGCGAAGTGGAAGAATGGATACAGAGCGTCGCCGGTGTCCTCGACCAAGGCTGGAATGACCAGTGCGCGCGCCCGCATACATTCTTCACTCATTCATACAGAGAATAATAACACACTCTGCACTCTCGCAGAGCCGCATCGCAGAGGCCCATGCGCCACTACGAGTTCCCCACAGGGTTCAACACCTATTTCGGGCCAGAGCGTTTCCAAGTCGGCGAGCTCTTCTTCGCCCACTCACGAGACCTCGTCGTGAGTATACCCCCCCCCCCTGCCTTAATAAGGTGTTGAATGATTGTATCACTCGCTTCAAGGTATCGAATCCACACCTCCCGCGCACGATCCCAGCATTGATCTCGCAAGCGCTCGCGGCATGCGACCCCGACATGCGCCAAGTCCTCATGGGTAATGTCGTCCTCGCTGGCGGCGGGAGCCTCTTCGCGGGCCTGGGCGAGCGCCTGAACAACGAACTCGTGCGAAACTTCCCGCACGTCAAAATTCATGCCCCTGGCAACCCTGCCGAGCGAAGATACGGCGGTTGGCTAGGCGGCAGTATCCTTGCTAGCCTGGGTACGTTCCATCAGTTGTGGATCAGCAAGGAGGAGTGGCAGGTGAGCCTAACGCGATTCGCTCGGGGCAAATGCGTCCATGTTCACACCTTTGATGTAAAAAACCCCAGGAACATGGCAAGCCTATCGTCGCCCAGCGTTGTAAATAAACCGTCTCGAATTGTTTGCCTGTCTTATCCATCCTGTTATATTCTGTGTTTACTTGCCAAAAATCGATAGCGAGCCAATTGGAGAACGCCAACACGTGCCTCGTCACATTTCCAACTGAGACCCACATGATATACATGCCCAGACCCAGGCAATAAGGCCTGGGACAAAAATAGTGGCCGTGAGGATCGCAAGCAATCGCAACGACGGCACAGCACAGTATGAAACTCAAGAGTAACCAGAAAGAGTGGAGTGGGGGGACAAGGGCAAGGATGACCGCAAATCAATCAACGCCACTGGCCCCTACTCAATTTACCGACATCGTCCCTCGCAACGAACCCTCCGGATATGCACAACACACTCACAAATAAATAAAAGAAATGAACGAAAGGTGAACCAGTCTTAGGCAATCTGCGAGTTGTGTGGTTATGGCAAATGAGTGATGTGGGGGTGTCTAGTAGGCCTCGATTGCATCGCGACGCTCGCGCGCGTCCATCAACGCGCCAAGGCCGCCAATGGCTTTGCGACGGATACGGGTCGCAAAGTTACGAGGGCCGAGCTCATCTGCTCCGGAGGGCGGTCCACGGGGCTGCCTGACTGGCTGACTGAGCACGCGCTGCGGCACAGTAGCCGGTACAATGGGAGCAACAGGCGCAGGACGGCCAATGCCGAGCCCCTCATAGAGCTTCTTGGTCGCCTCCTCGCGCGGCGAAAGCGGCGGACGGTCAAATGAGGAGCCCGAGTTGGGAGTAGAAGGGGACGAATGGCAGCTGGACTTGGAAGAGGATGATTCGGTCAAGTTGTCTTCAGCATCGGTATCATCGATCGCCAGGGTTGGAAGAGGTTGTGACGTGACAGTGGCAAAGCGCAAAGGCTGAGGCCGAATGCGCACCGGGCTCATGTCGTTCGTGACCGGTGGAGAGACGCGATTCTCCTGTGGGGGAGGCGAAACCCGAACGCTGGGAGTCAGACCGGGGTTGATGGACGCGGCTCTATTCCCACTAAGAACTGAGTTGTTGTTGCCACCACGACGCCAGGAAACCGCAGTATCTGATTTGGAAGGTGAAAGAGTGTTGGTAGCGTGATTCAAACCGGAAGCGCCGACAGAAGTGCCACCGCTGGTGGCAGTGGAGGGCGATGGGAAGTTCCCACGTGGAAGAGTGGCGCTATCTTCCTCGGATGGACCAGACAGTATGGTACGGCTACCGAATTTGCCTCCCAGAGCAGCGGTCATCGGGACTTGGTCGTCACCCAAGACGCCTAGTTGGGACCAGAGCAAGTCGCCTTGGCTGGGGCGACGCAACTGGGCGTTCAGAGTGGCCTGATTAAGATCGAATGACTGAGTTGTGGGACCAGCAGTTGCAGGTGAGGCGAAAGATCGACCATTCTGCTGGCGACTCTGAGCGAGGAGCTCAACTTGCAGCTGCTGGGCTTGAAGGGCCTGGGGAAGATATCAACTACAAGCGAAAGGCTCAGAGAAATAGAGAACGAACCTGCATGCGGATCAACTCGAGCTGCATGAGTTGCACCTGAAGGGCCTGTTGTTGGGCCTGAGCTTGCAGCTGCGCATTACCGACGGCAGCGTTGGGATGAGGCATTCCTGAGATGTTGAAGTGACCCTGCTGTTGAGCGAACCTGTTAACACCACCATCAACTGGGGCAGTAACGGGGGGTTGATACGCCCTCTGCTGTGCGTTGATGTACATATTATGAGAGAGCAAATCGGCCAGCTGATCATCTTCCTCGACAATAGGCTGTTGGTTGTAGGCGGCCGAGGCATAACGAGGAGGGATGTTGAACGAGGCACCAGGAGCGGCGGTGTGGGGTACACCGACCATTGAGGCGGAACGAACGCCTCCGGTACGGAGACCAGCGAGGAGTGACGCGCGATGGGTGGGAGCTGGGGCAGAGGCCATGGTCAACAGAGGATGTGGGTCGAGGGCAATTGGGGGAGTCGGACAGGGTGGGAAACGCAGAGGATTCGAGACAGCGAACGGGTGGTATGGAGAGCGATGAAAGGATGAGGTTGAAAATACAAGCTGTGATCAAGTCAGTGGCTGACAAGGAGGGAATGGGACTGGAGATGAAAAAGACAGACTTTATGGGCCGATGGAGGGAGAACAAAGTACTAGTTGAAAAACGTAATGTGTGGATGTTGAGGGAAACAGACTCCGTTAAGGAGGTGGTTGGTGGATCGCGGTGACGGACAAGGTATTATAGGACAGATGCGGGTGGCCGCGATAGAGATGGGGGTACCTGGGCTAACGATTTTTTTGTGGAATTTCTGTGGAGAGTATGGATTGAAGATGATATTTTCTGAAGAAAAGAAGATAAGAGAGAATAGAAGTGATGAAAGGAAGAAAAGGGAGAGAGGGGGGGAGGGGACGACCGAGACAAAGAGAGGAGAAAAGGGCAGAGAGAGTTGCGGCCAACGAAGCTCGGTTTGATTCAAATTAATGGGTTTCACCCTCTTTCGACCCCCGGAAACCAGCTAATCGCCACCCATTGACACCCCTCCGGTCCCGATCAAAGATGCTTCCTCGCACTCGCCCTGACACGTCCATCAAACACAGCACTGACTATCGTGGTGTGCGCCGTCTGGAACGGATTCAGCATCGTCTAACCCATACACTTTGTCATCGTTTTGCTAAATTTTAAAACATGTATCGTCCACATACCTTCACGTAGAGTTCCCATACCTCCATAAAGAACGCTCGAATCCCCTCGTCGTTCTTGGCCTCATGGAGCAGCACAAACTTCATGTCTTGTCATCATCATAACCACCATCATCAATCAGTAACAATAGACATCTCTCCACGTCAACACCGATCTCGCTTACTTCCAGGCGTGATAAAGGCGGACACCGTCCACTCATTGAACTTGTCCACCGATTTGAGATACCTGATCAATTGTCAAACTCCCCATCACGTACGGCACGACACAATCAACTAGACCCGTTTTTTGTTTTGACTCACATTCCATTGTCTCGCCGCACGACCTCTTCAATAACGTCCAGACTCGCATTAGCAATCATCTGGATCACATGTCGATCTTGTCCCCCTCCCATTCGAACTCCGCCCCCTTGCGCCCCCGTCTGCGTAACGTTGTAAGCCCCAGATAAGGCGGTCAACGTCCCCGCAAACGCAGACGTAGACCACGACGGGAGGTTCGCTGACAAGGGCAACGCTACCGCCTGAGTTGACTTGGCAGAGAAATGTGTGAGGCTGTAAAGTGGTGTGTCTGATGGCGACAGAAGAAAGAGATGATGTGACATGATGGCCTTTCTGTCGTCGTTTCTCGTCGTCGTCGTCACCGATCAATTAAAATATCATCGATCGAGTGAGTCCTTTTGATCAAGTCACGTGAATCGATCTTCCCTGCGCGCTGCGCGCGGAGTTTTTGGCCCGCACCGCTTGTCACGAGTCTGGCAGATTAGCAGCAAGAGGCACTGCACCACAACCAACCCATGCTCGTCGCAACGGCCTGGCATAGCGCCGTGCGCCCAGCAAACCCAGCCTCTCGCACCATCATCACGCGCATATTCCCAAGACATGCCGCGCTGCACAACACACTCCCACTGCGTTGGCGCGGCACACCAGTCCAACAATTCCACGCGACCGATCTCCTCAGCGCAACACACAAGAGCGCGCCGCGACGTGTCCGCAGGGACTTGGGTCCGGGAGGAGGGCCGTTCAACTTTCGGCGACTCGGTCGTCGGTTCGACGCCATCCCCGCGAACTACATCCTCTTCGGCATCCTTGGCATCAACGGCGTCGTCTTCGCGGCCTGGACGTTCGTCGAGATGTTTCAGGTGCGTTCCCCCCTTTACGACGCCACCCCCCTTCCCATCAAAGCCTCCAGATGCGCGCTCAAGATAACCGGAGCTAGGCTCACTCGCTCTTTCCCCACAGGGCACACTTCAACCGCCGCCCAGCGTCAGGTGGCTAGCGCGATGGTTGCAAGATAATTTCAACAACAGCTACGAGAACCTGCGCCAAGGCCGATTGTACGTACCCTCGCGCGCATACACACACCGCTCATCCCCATTTCTTTCCTAGCTGGACCCTCATCACGTCCACCTTTTCACATGCCCAACCTAGACACGCGCTCTTCAACGGCCTCACCTTCTACTTCTTGGCCCCTACCGCGCTGGCCGTACTCGGCAACACGCAGTTCCTCATGCTCTATCTCGGAAGTGCGTCTTTGTACTTCCCCCCTCTCGTCTTTCTAAACATGACGAGCTCGACCCCCCGGTATCGTTCGAAACCCTTTCAGGCGGCGTGTTCTCGAGCCTCATCTCGTTAGCGTGGAACAAACGCAACTACCACTCGCATGGTGCCAGTGGTACGCACAGTTGTTCCTCCTCTCCTTACCCAGTCAGATCCCTCTAAACATCATGCTAACCTACGCATGCCTCACCATCACCGTTTACCTCATCCCTTCGCACGTCGGGCACCATGTCAGGCGCGATATACGCCCTCGCATCCTTCTTCGCCTTTGCCGCGCCACGTGCACAGTTCCTTCTCTTCTTCGTGGTGCCCATGCCCGCATGGGCCTGCATAGGCGCCATTGCATGCTTTGATGTCTACAACGCTTTCACTCGCTGGGTTCGTCGCCTTTCTCTCCAATTCTGCATACCGTCTTTCGTAGACTCATTGCCTTCATAGTTCCCTACTTTGGACTCGGCAGGACACGTCGGCGGGTTGACGGCCGGCGCCCTCTACTGGATCATGCGAACACGGTTTAGACTGCCCTGAGTTGAACCTAGATACGCCCGCTTTAGATAAATGAGCGCATGGGATCCCTCGATGGGTTCAGGACGTCTCTATCCTGTCATAAAAGGAGATAGATGTTTGACTGCTGACTAGTGCTGACTGCTGAATACGCTTTCGAAGTGCAGCAGTGCCAATCAACGGACATAAAAAAAACAGTTACAGAGGTCAAAGAGAATCTAATAAGAGAAATGGTATCATCTTCAGTCATCCGTGCACAAGCACTCAAGCGGAAGTTCGTGCCAGCCCTGGGCGGATCGGCGTGCCCGTTCGTCCGTCCAGTCTGCGCATCTCCCGCTCGAGGCGATCGACGCCTCCCAAACCCGCCATCCCACGCACACCATGCTTATCAAACAGATACGTCAGCAGGTTCTTCTTGTCGTCCGCCAGTCCGTCGAGCAACGCAAACAGGTGCGCGTCGTCGCGCAGCACAACCTGCGCCGCAATGATCGCCGCTGCGGCTGCCTCGCGCACAACGAGCGACGTTGTATCCGTGAGCGCCGAAACGAGAGTGTGCTTCAAACGTGGTAGCTCTTCTTCGAGGACCTCTGCGGGCAGGCGTAGCGCAAACTTGGCGAGTGCGATGAGACCAAATGCATATGAACTTGACTTCGTTTCTTCAGAGCACGATGGTGGGATCGGATTGGCTCGGAAAGACACCAGAGATGCGTGGAGGGTTGTCAGGCCATACACCGCCTCGACACGTGAAGTGAGGGCATCGCGAAGAGTGTTTGTCGCCTCGAAAACCTGGTGGCGGGGCAACTTCACTAACTCGAACGGCTACCAGCTGGTGCAGTGGCTTACCTGTTGTTTGTTGGAATACCTGACCGTTAAAAGTATGGCGAACACCTCCGCCTCGTGGCCCTCCATCGGTAAGGCCAAGTATTCTAGCATCTCCCACAGTACAATCAGCCCGTACTGCAGTAGTTCCTCACGCTTGCCAGTTAAGACAATCAATCAAAACTTGGACATGTCATTCAATGAACTGAAACGTTACCTTATCTGGCGATAAAAATTTCTGCAGCGCACTGAACAGACTGGTAAAGCTTCTATTCTCAGTCCACAATTCGGGCTTGAGCGAAGGAAGGATGCCAGCGCTTGAAATGAAAGGCGATGGGCTCGCCGGCATCGATAGACTAGAACTCAGAGGAGAGATAGCATCCACAGAGGGGTGCGCAACACAAAATATCGCGAGTTTCTTGAGCGTGGACACGTCCGCAGTACCCTGGTCCAGCGAAGTAATGTATCCCTGCAATTCCGTGGTCGCATCATTGGCACTCGAAGCAAGAAGCGGATTGCGCTGAGTGAAAACTGAGAGGCGGGGTGTTCAATGGAAGTCGAGGAAAATAAACAGAAAGTAATGTGGCACGTACGAGCCATACGTTTCCTCCACCAAGCACCATCTGCCCTGTGTGTCGTAGGCATAAGCATATCAGTCATCAGTGAAGGAGTGGCCTGTTGCGCCGGGCTATCTCGGAAAGCCGCAGCTTGTTTTCTGATAGCAGCGCTTTTGTTGACCGGTGTGGTCGGTGGGCGTTTCTGTGCCATGAGCGACGGGACATGTACCCTGGTTGTCTTGGGGGATGACCCGTTATTGAGTAATAAGGACGGGGGTGGTTGTGTTGATCCGTCTTCCGGGTCGACGAGCTCGAGGAGGCGCTCTGCAGCACTCTGCGCCTGTTCCGCCCTTGCGCGTAGGGCATCCTCGACAACGGGCTGTGACGCGCTTACAGGAGGAGAGCCTGTGCCCGGTGACGGGTCTAAGCCCGGTTGATGCTCATTTGAAGTCGTGGACTGTGATTCTGTACAGGACTTAAGTTGAGGCTCCGGCGGAAATTTCTCATATGGCGAGGAGAATGAGACGATGTTCGACTCGTCCATGTCCGAGTCAGCATCGTCAGGAAGGGGTATTGAGATCGCTGTCAGCAGGTCATTTTTGGCCGGATCGGTGTCCTCAACGTCGGGTAAATAGAGTGACTGGCGCGCGAAGGACATTGATGGTTGCTCGGGCTCGTTCTCGAAAGAGTGATGCGAAACAGGAGCAGGCTGGGTTTCTTTTGTCAATCGTGGTGACGGTGAAGATGGGAGCACCGTTTGCATGGCTTGTCGAAGCACAGAACCGCGGGGAGGTGAAGAGAATGGCAATGGGACGGCACGATGCCCAGGATACGACACGGAGTTACTTGACTCGCCAGATGACGTCCGCGAGTGCGACAAGGTACTAGCCTTTCCTGATGTCGTCCTTGACCGGGGAGGTTGAGCTGAAGCCTTTGGACGCGTCTGTACTGACGGTGAGGTAGGTGTAGATCGCCCAGATACACCGAGGCTAGATTGTGGAGAGACGGAGGATCTC
This sequence comes from Russula foetens, assembly GCA_003316565.1. Taxonomy (NCBI): domain Eukaryota; kingdom Fungi; phylum Basidiomycota; class Agaricomycetes; order Russulales; family Russulaceae; genus Russula; species Russula foetens. The sequence continues at coordinate 5,902 of QFFA01005314.1, read as the reverse complement.
GGCGGGGACATCGTACGCGCTGCAGACGTTGCCTGGTGTCGTAGTGTGGGGGGTGCTGTCGCGATAGCCTTGGCTTTTGCTCGACTTGCGGCAATGGCAGCCGCCACACTGCTCTTCTTCACCTGTGGGGTCGTCGGCTGAACTTCTGGAAGATCCTGTCGATTGGGGCATGCCTTTTCCAGCTGCTTGCGATTTGTCCCGTCTTGTGCTTCCAAAATGATACGACCTCGCTCCTTCCACAATCCTTCAAACGACCAAAAGGCCACACGTCCATTCTGACGCACACCCGCGTTTGCGTCTATCAGTGACTTCTTGATGCAATTCTCCAGGGTGTCCAACAAGCCAGACGCCTCAACCGCGGTTTTTGCACGCGACCCGTGAAAGTCCAAATATGTTTTGACATGCTCGATAACGGACGAACGAGCCTGAAATGTCTTGTCCTGCAAACCAGTCCAGAAGAGAGGAATAACTGTCCGAGGTTGTGGAGAGGTGTTTGATATAACGATATCCACCGTAGCTTGGGATGTCTGTGCCACAATCTTCTTTGTGAAACCAGCCATCCGCAATAGGTTGGAAAGGATAGTATCGACGTAAGGGTCGAGAGCTGGCCCAAGTGCGAATGCGAGGTCATTGTAAAATGAGCAAGTATTCGTCGCAACTATGGTCCGCAGACTTGCAAGCTATTCCGCGATGGTGTCACGAGTGGTCTCACACACAAATTTTATATGCATACCGTTTTCAGTGACGCATCGATGAAAGACTTGAGATGCGAAATGAACGTCTCCGCATAGCGAATGTGGACGTCGCCCTTGAGCATACCTCGTACTCTGGTGACTGCTCGATCACGGGGAGCCCAGTTGTGCTCAGTCTCTTTGCCCTAACGAAATGGTGAGAATGACAGAGGAAGCAACCAGGACAAGGCTTACTTCGAATGACTTGAGCATTTCGGCGAATTCGGCGTCTAAATCTCGACTCGATGCGACCTGTGTTGGTCAGTAAATCGAATGCAGAACTACAGGAAAGAGCAATGCGCACATAGACTGCTTGTACATTGGCCGTTGTATCACCCCCGCTAGGAGTTGGGGACGCCACGGCTGCGCGACTGGCGGGCCTTGATGATTCCTTGATACTGCTATGACCGACTGTTCGCGAAACAGTGCTCGGGCCTGGAGCAGCGAAGTCCGATCCAGTAGCGGATCTTTGTTGGAGGGCCAAACTCGGGGGGATATACTCCTTCTTTGTCGCCGTTTGTGCCTGTGACGCACCTGGCGCCTCGGAACCATCACCCGCCACTGTGCCTGCGTGATCGGAACCAAGCACTTTGTTCAGCACAGTGTCGACTATGGTCTTGCGTACGCCCTTCTTCGTTAGTTCGCGTTTGAGATCTGCACGCGCTGCGTCTGAAGCTCCTGGACCAGTGAAGAGGGACACAACGGAAGTTTTGGCCGTCTCCCGAACAGTGGAATCACTGTCTTCAAGCGCGTTGACAAGCATAGGGAGGTAGGTGCGAATGGGAAATAAGTGGTGAGAGCGTCGGATATCGACCAAAGTCAGGGTGGTCTGAACGCATGTCAATACCACGACCAAGCGTGAGTCTTGTTAGAATATTACCTGTTCGCGGACTCTCCAGGCTTTGCTTGCGAACCCGAGTTCCTTCAGATGTCGCTCAAACATTTGCATCGCAGTTTCCTGTGCCTTTCCACTTTTTGAGGCAGCTAGGGATGATCCGCCGCCGGCACGGAATGCAAGCCCACCGAGGATCGCCAAGCTCTCGCGCGCCTTCTCGCGCGATCTTTCTCGAGCATCGCCGAGGCGGTCAATGATTCCGCCGGTAGGAAGAAAGGCGATCAAAGCTTGTCGGAGATTGTACGAGTCAACGGAGGAAGAGCCGGCAGAGGAAGTGGAGGCAGAAACTGGTGTCGCAACAGGGCGCGAATGAACGTTAGAAAGGAGGAGCGGAAGGAGAGGTGGAAGCGCGGCAAGAGTTGCTGCCTGTAAATGCTGGTGTGAAACGCGGAGACACGCCCTGAAGGTTTGGATGACGGCGTCAGCGTCAGGGATCTATCACCCAGAGGGTGAGTGGTGAGAATGCGAAATGTCTAGGATTTTTACTGACAAGCGTACCGTTGCACCATTCTCGAACTCTGCTTGCAATTTGGTCATGGAATCGATTTTTATGTCTACATCTATTGAAGGGAGATGAGCGGGTAGGAGGGTATCCCGAGGGAAGGGTTAAGACTTGCCGTTAGCTTTACACTGGTGAATGAGCTTTGACACGTTGGATTCGTCCATCGGTTTATTGGAGGGATATCGATGACGGTGTGACGACAAGGAGGGTCTGGTTGCCACGAGTCCAAGATGGCTTGTGGGACGTGTGTCTCGGTTACGAATGTGGACCGAGGCTAAAAGTAAAGTTCACTCGCGACTTTGTCGCGTCTGGCTCATCTGACCCGCGTCGACGTAAATCAAAAATCACATTTTTTTTTTATATCACAATTCTAAACAAACACCACTCTCTCCCCCAATCTCATTTGTCTGAATGACCAAGCGACCTATCAGGTTGGATATGATCCCGAATGCGCTGTTTCTACGGAGCGCTCAGCGATCCTCGTTTTAGAGAAGCATTGGGCGATCGCGAAAGGCGCTCACAAGAACTTTGAGCTCAGGAAATTGGCCCTCCACTTTTCTGTCCCACACTAAGACAGGTGGTGCGTCCTCTTTCACCGCGAGCCATATCCGAAAGCGACCACCGGTATCCTCCGAGTTCAAGGGAACAATTGTAATGCTCTTGAGTGTCGGTGGTGGGAACGTCAAAAACAACTCGGTCGATGTCCATGTCGCCCGATGAAGCCTTGCATATATACCACCCTTCAACTTCTTACGTGTTAGGTTCTCATGTTCTATAACTCACCAACGACACTGGGAAATGATAGTACATTAACCATTGGGTATGAGCGAAGCGACTTGGTGCGGAGCGCTCACTCGATCACAAAATTCTATGATAATGCTGTGAGGGGCACAAGGGGTGGGGGCAACAAAAGTAGAAGGATCCATCGGGTTGTATTTGGTTTGTTGATCTGGAGGAGGGGCACAATCCATGCAGACTTCAGAAGATGCCATGGTTCCAGTTGCCAGTGGCTTCAATCGCTCGCATATTCTCGCATAATTCAAAAAGTCAGGCGGCACGTGACTCGGTCCTATTGACGCGCTCGCGTTGTTTGGTCTTTGGTCATCACCCATCAAGGTCAAGTGTCTGAATGCACCTGCATGACTGACTCGCTATCCATACTCATGACCCCATCAACACCATCACCCAATATAACCACTCAGTCGCCCTTGGTATGGCCAGTCCACAGTCGGTTTTTCAATTGCCTGGTTGTTGTCTACTCGTTAACCCCCATCTTAGTCGAGGTGCGCCTCTCACCGACTTCCACAGCTCGTTTCGATACCATTCGCAATGCCGTCCATCAATACATCTCGAAATCGTTTGAAACAATTGCACTCCCCTCAAAGCTAGATGGCTGGGAGGACGTTCCTGTGCTCGCCCCATCTGTGGAACAGATTACGGCCTGCGAGTCGTCCTCTCCGACATCGTATCTTCCTGTAGCACAGGCATCCCTTCAGATACACGTCTATCAACCGGCAGATGGCGATACCGTCGACGGATTCTCTACAGGACCAAGTAGCGATGGCGAAGAAATCATGGCGGCCAGTGTATGCGAGCTGCCCAGCAGGCAATGGGAAGGCCTGTGGGACAGTCTGATCTTCCCCGACGACACGAAATCTAGGCTCTTGGACTACATATATGCAACTGTACTATTCAGCGATGCAAACGTCGACTGTAAGTCTTGGCTCACGGCTCCCTATGCGTTCACAACACCATATACCCATAGTCAACATCGTATCCTGGAATCGCGTCGTACTCTTGCATGGCCCCCCTGGCACAGGAAAAACTTCACTCTGCCGAGCTCTGGCGCAAAAGCTCTCCGTACGGCTATCGCACCGGTGCGTGTGCTCATCCTTTCGTTCGCTGCATGTTTTGTCGCTGATTGTTTATAGCTACCCTCATTCTCGTCTACTCGAAATTAACTCCCATTCACTTTTCTCGCGTTGGTTCTCTGAGTCAGGGAAGCTGGTGCAGAAGTTATTCGGAAGTGTCATGGAACTTGTTGAGGACGAGGATACTTTTGTCGTAGTTCTCATAGGTACCCTTTTTTCTTGCACTATAGCTATCTTCGTAATCACTAACTGTGCTGACATTACAGATGAAGTCGAGTCATTGACTGCTGCACGAGCAGGTGCGATGGCTGGTACTGAACCCACCGACGCATTACGGGTACGTTGTCAATTGTTTAAGTAGTTGGTGTCCCGGGTCATGAAGATGGATTTACAGGTCGTGAACGCTCTGCTCACGCAACTTGACAAGCTCAGACATAAGAAAAATGTTTTAGTCGTATCCACAAGCAATCTCGCAAAGGCCATTGGTCAGTAGAAAATCTCAAGTTCAGCTTCTCGCACATGCTTAGTTTCCCCTCAGATTCGGCCTTCGTTGACCGTGCGGACATTGTGCAATACATCGACCTTCCACCGCCTGAAGCCATCTACCTCATCTTGCGCAGTTGCCTTCTCGAGCTGATCACAAGGGGTGTAGTTGCTCCCGCTGTATGTTGTCCATTCGTGTTATTACGAGAAGACCTTCCCTCCAACAATTTTTAGGACGTCCCATCGTTGGAAGAAGCACGATACTTCGAACGCACAACGGTTGCCATTGACCCCAATGCAGCATCACAGAGACCAAGACAAATCGCCGCACATCTCTTTCGGCTTGCACAGAAATGCAGGGTAAGTCATCCGTATTGTGTGGTCCGCCTTATGGTGTCGTGTCAAACAATTGGAGTAGGATCAGAAGATGTCTGGACGTGCGCTCCGACGCTTGCCAGTGCTTGCCCACGCACGGTTTATCAATCTAGGCTATACGTCTCCCACCCCCGTAGCAACAGATTCTGCGCAAAAAACTGCAAATGGCCTCGGGGTATCTCACGCACCTAACCCAAGCGGGCTCGGAACACAAGTCGAAGTGTGGCTCAATGCGATGGAGAAAGTTGTGGAGGGTCAAGCAGGAGAACTGAAGCGTTTCGAGCAATGAAGTCAAGGACGAGGTGGGTTGGCCTTGTTCTTGTGCTACCGCCTGTACACATACGCGCCCACGCTACGACTACAATACCCACGAGGGATGTTCCCACACCGCTCAAAGCAGACCGAGAATGTTGACCTACAGATCGCGCCTTCCGGAGAACATACCGGGTATGGACATGTGATCTGTCAAATGTGAGGTCAGCCCAATAGGAAAACCATAGGGACATAATCTCTCACAAAGTGCCAACTCCTTGAAAAAAGCCAAGCGAATAAGGATCATGTTTGGCGCACGCCCTGTCTCGAACTTCGTCCCCGGAGAGGTTTTGTTACTCTCGGGGTCACGAAGTTGACGGCGTCCCTCCAAAATTCTTTGGAGACTTGTACCCGCTTTTGTTCGTCCGCAAGCCAGATGTCCTTCCCCGACCACACCCGCCTTCCGAGCCGCTCTTTGATCCGGTGGATGGTGCGCCCAAGGACGGCCTCCACTTCCAAGCTCAGCTGCTCGAGCTGCAGAATATCGCGTTGTAAAATGGATATGTGCGCGTTGATATCAAAGACACGGGGCGGAGGAGTGGGAGGAGAATGGTTGGAATCGAGGTCTATGTCGAAGATGGGGGACTCGGTTTCGGTATTGGAGGGCTCAACAGAAGACGCGGTCGAAGGTGTGGGTGGTGGATCAGCGCTAGCGCTAGAAGTAAGGATTGTAGAAGCCGCCGTTGGGGTCCCAGAGGGTGGCCCAGCTGAGGTCTCAAGACGCAAAGTAGGC
>QFFA01005300.1:0-11648 GCA_003316565.1 Russula foetens | reverse complement strand
GAATGATTTGAAGGAAAGTATGCAACATCGAATTGTTGAACGAGTAAATTCTCCGGTGGAGCGCAATACGATACAGAGGAAGTGACTGCGCGGAATGAGCAGGCGGTGTGAGGACTCGTCTTTAGACTTTAGACAGAGGAACTTACAAAGGACGTCTTCGTGAGAACGGACGAGGGGGAGAGTAAAGAGATAAAAAGCAATGAGTCGCAACCAGGCGACAGAGAACATGAAGGGCGTAAGGATGAGGGGGTGAACCAGTGAGCTTGTGGCTGCCTATAGATATAAAAAGAGTGGAAACATGAGGCCTTTGTTCACGTTGTGCATTGTTCTAGCGTGACGAACCGCGTCTATTGTTTTTTTTCTCTGCCGTACAAGGCGGTAGTGACGCGCTCTTGGCGAAGAGAAGAGAGGCTATGATGTCTATGTCTATGGAGCTGAAAGGAGAGTAGAGCTTAAAGGAAGTGGAGTACGTTGTGGGGAGGAATACATGCAGTGCAGGCTAAAGTGAGAAATGTAAATAAGACGCTCACAGGCTTACTCTCCCCCCCACCGCTTTTTTTCATCAAGTATTTCGGACCGTAAACCGAGGATGGCCACACATCGTCGTCATATTTTACGACACACTACGCTACGTTTACTCGGCTTATCGCCCACCACAAGTTGATAAAATGCGATCCCTCCAGCAATCGTCGTCAGTCTGAATCAGCACAGCACAGCAACTTGGCCCGTGCGTGGACCCCCACGTGATCAACTAGGCCAGCAGCAGCGTGGTGGCGGTCCGCCAAGGACGGACGTTGTTGTACACACCTACATCTCATCAAAACGCGACGGACAACACACGCACCCCTCAGAGTGATGCCAGCCGCGAATGTAGGCGTGGCAACCTTCGAGATCCCAGAAAATGCTGTGCGCGTTCTCCTCACCGGTTACGGCGTGAGTCTCGCATGCGTTTCCTCCATCCATAACTTAATCGCCTCATCATCTACTTGGTATTCGTCATACTCATTACCGCCCTAAGGTTAGCCCACCCCACGGCACCCCTTGAACCCAACATGGCTCGCCATCGCCCCGTTGAACAACGTCGTCCTTCCACTGGATATACCTCTTGACATGGAGCCTCCTTCCCCAGATCGCATGCAGATCGTCCCAGACGTTGACCATCCGAACGGCTTTGCATCCAATGGCCCACAGCACATCCACATTTCCGCTCTGCAGGTCCCACCTACGTACGATGCCGCCCTCGAATCTGTAACGGGTCTTCATGCTCGACCTCCCGTGATCCCACCTACCAACCCGCTTTCGACGACAGTAGCACCACCTCCGGAGAACGGATATGACTTTATCTTCCACATCGGTCTAGCAGGGCGGGGTCCGTTCCGTATCGAGCGCCTGGCACACAAATCAGGATACCGCATGAAGGATTCATCATACAAACACGCACCCATAATCGAATTTCTCCCCGAGCCGAGCGCTCTCGAACCTTCCCAGGGGGAGATGCTCGAGCAGATGCGCCTCACGTCCGCCAGTATGGCTATCGTAGGACCTGCGAGCCCCATCGATCCGGCTGTTGATCAACCCGTTCGTGGATTCGGCAAGGGCTACGAATCATTCCCGGAGGATTTGCACACTACGATTGATGTTGAGCACCTCGTGCATGCCATGAAGGAGCAAGGGATCGAGGTGGGCAGTCCCTCCTCCCTTACCTTATTTCTTCCTGATTTGTGGTACCAGCTTTATTCATCAATGGATGCTGGACACTGCGTCAGCGACTACACATATTATTGCTCCATGGCCGAGTCTCGCCGGGTGTCTCCTCGACATGATAAAGGTGTGCAAACCAAGGTGCTTTTCATGCACTGTTGTCCTGTGGGCCAGCCGTTCGGCACGGAGGACGTCACTCAAGCAATACAGAAGATCATACTGTGGATTTGTAGGAACGATCCATGATAAGACCGGCGAACATTGCACATCAAGGATTCGCAGCCAAGCTTTCGAAATACTCGCACGTTATCTATGTCTTGTGCAGTCAGCATTTTCTTTCATCTGGGTACCGGTTTTTTTCGCCTTACTTTGGTGGTCCATCATTGTTGGCAAACACGCAATGGCCAACTTTTTAGCTTGTCTCTGAAGGTATTCACGTTCTATCAGCATTTTTCTTGTTCATGTGACATAGAATCGTGGTCGTTGCAAAATGGGAATGTTGTTGGTAAATCTCGTATGATAAGCACAATGGGAAGAAAATAGCGTCATCTACCGGACTACTTAGGGTGCTGTATCCGAGGTGCACGTAAGTGAATGCGAAAAACGAGAGAACTAAAAGGCAGAACAGCTCGAGCTCGCCCATCCTAGGAAAGACCATCAGAGACAATGCTATTGATAAAGCCCCGAGCATCTAGGGATTCCATGGATAATGACATACTTTACAGACCGAAGAAGGTAGGTACTGAACGTCAAGTGGCCAGTTTTCCTTTGCACCTGCATCCGACTCTAAAATCTTCGAAGTTATAAAGCGCTGTACCCTGCAATACAATTAATGATGTTTTGGATTTTGGAACGCACTGCCACGTTCGCTGCGCCGCAGCATGGGAGACTCCAGCTTTGAGCGCTTTGAGCTACTCACAACGCCAAGAATTGACACAAATCATCATTAATTGTTGCCCTGAAACGCGATGACATTGATACCGAGGACGGAAGATCGTCCTCATGCGATGCACTCATGAGGGGCACATACAGGGCAATCGAACGTCCCAAGCCATAGTACGGTGCTTAGGACCCTGAAGGCAGGAAAATCAGAATAAATCTACATTGTTCCCGGAAATCAGTCAAGGATGGACACTCGATAACGGAAGCGAGCCTCGGCAATCAAATAAGAATGGGCGGCATTGAACCCAACGCGAACGCTAAAAGCACGTTGCGGTACGAAAAGGGACGATGCGAATACGACACGCGATGACTGTACGTTCAGGCTCACCCCCTAGGTCACACAAGCCGGTAGGTTTGCATTACACATGATTTGGGGTTTGTTGTTGGGGAACGTGCAATCTGACCGAGTGATAACCGCCACTGAGTGGCAAGCCGTCGGTTCGAAATCACAGTGAATTAATAACGAATTATTTTTAGGACCGCAAGGGGGAGGCTTGTCGAACACCGCCTTCCCGGTCGGTATACATAGGCCGTGCCGTACACCCCGTACAAGAACCACCACCTCTCGTCAACACTCTGCAACTTCAACACCGGTGTTACTCTCCCCCCGAAATACTCCGAGTGCCCTCACTCCCCATTAATATTCACGAACTCTCGCTTACTGCACCCCTCCCCTGGGCTTGCTCCCAAGTCTGCCCACCTTCCACGTCTTTGAAAGCCCTCTCTCCCTGGCCAACTTGCCATGTCGTCCCAAACCCCAGTGCGTGTGCAATTTCTTAAGTCTTACTGCGGCGTCTAACTATCATTTCCGTGCAGCTCCGACGGAAGCTTGTCATAGTTGGCGACGGTATGCACGTCACAGTGCTACCCTGGACGCCTTCTGAAGAGCAGAATCCTCAGGTGCTTGTGGCAAGACGTCATTACTTTGCTCCTTTGCTCTCGGAGAATTTCCCAAGGAATATGTGAGCGCCCTCCTCCTCAAGTGCTTTGCTCAGTGATATTCATGCCACCCTCGCAGCAACCAAGTGTGTTTGTTCTTCGTTGACAGCAGGCTGCAGTCTCATTAGACGCTCGTCTGCCTAACTTAACAGCCATATTCGAAAATTATGTAGCTGAGATTCGATTGGATGGAAAAGCAGTGCACCTAGCTTTGTGGGATACTGCGTACGTTATCTTTTATTTCTTCACCATATCTCGACGCTGAGATGCATCTTAGAGGTCAGGAAGAGTACGAGGTTGGTACCCACCATATGTTAAGCGTTTCGAATAAAATGAACCTAATCACTTGCGCAGCGCTTACGCCCTCTATCTTATTCCAAGTCTCACGTGATCCTCATTGCCTTTGCTATCGACACGCCCGACTCGTTGGAAAATGTCACTGTCAAAGTATGCCATCTTCCAAGTGCACGATCCTTCGCGCCATGCTGACGTTATTCCATGGATTACTTAGTGGATCGAAGAAGTGCGGACCCTATGTGGTCCTGTCATCCCCATAATCCTTGTGGGCTGCAAAGTGGACTTGCGTCCACCTAGTCATGATCCGAATATTCACCAATACGTCTCACGAGCGCAGGCTGAGCGAGTCGCTCAATCTATCGGTGCGCGCGCGTACAAGGAGTGCTCGGCGCTGAAGATTGAAGGCGTTGACGATGTCTTCGAGGCTGCAACTCGGGCGAGCATGTTGATGCGTGAGGGTGTTTCGGCGGCTACTCACGCGAGACGGCGGAGCAGTGTTTCCGGTGATCGTGACGCTAATCATGGGGGAAGGTGCTGCGTCATTTGTTAGGGTCGGGCGTGTCTTTTTTTTTACCTGATCCCCTACGTTGTTCTCCTCGCTTTTTGCGCGATGTGTATCGTCCAAGCTCCAATTGACCATCGCTCATGATGGTTATATTGTATTTCGCTCAGTTTACGTTCACCAACGACGGGCTTTTTCCTTTTCGAGGTTGCGTGTAAGAAAAAAGTAGCTCAGGCTCTAGCCAATTGGTTTCGGGCGGGCGAAACTTGAGACGTGCGAAACCGGTTCCTTCCTTTTCATGACTAACGAGGCTTTTTCTCTTCCCCTAGACATCGTGGCAATGGCTACTAATATTACATTCCATCCGGGTTCGCGCCTGTCGGGTCCTTCCGATTGATGCGCGATCGCTCACACTCTCGTTAGGATCTGTCGACATCAAGGAGAGGGTGGACCTCCTGCAACAGAAGGGGATCACAATCTGGTTGACTGGGCTCAGCGCCAGCGGCAAGGTCGGATAAGCGTAGCGCTTTGGATATCGGACGATCTCACCATCCCCCACAGTCCACGATCGCATGCGCTCTCGAGCAACATCTGCTCCATTTGCACAAATTCGCGTACAGATTGGACGGGGACAACGTCCGTTTCGGCCTGAACAAAGATCTCGGATTTGATGAGAAGTCCCGCAACGAAAACATCCGCAGAATCGGCGAGGTGCGTCCCTCGGAGTCCGTTTCCTCCCCTCCATCCCTCCGCGGCCTTGCCATAAAAGTCATTCTTTGGTGGCCGCCATGAACTTAGGTCTCTCGCTTGTTTACGGACGCTGCGTGTATAACGCTGACCGCGTTCATCTCGCCCTATCGCGATGATCGCGCGCTTGTTCGCAAGATCCACGAGGACGCCGGTCTCAACTTTATTGAAGTCTTCGTCGATGCGCCCCTCGACGTTGTGGAACAGCGCGACCCGAAAGGGCTTTATAAAAAGGCAAGAGCCGGTGAAATCAAAGGTGCGAGGTTCGAGGTTTGTGTGCATTATCCTCGGATCGATGACATCTCTGGGTTCTGGGTGTTTCAGAGTTTACAGGAATTTCTGCGCCTTACGAGCCGCCGCTCAATCCCGAGTTGCACATCAAGACCGCTGAATGCGAGGTGAAAGAGGCCGTTCAAATTATCACGGATTATCTGCTGGAGAAAAAATATATCACGGGGAACTAAAGTTCGTGGATAGATATACATGGGCCAAGCGTCATTGTGCGGAGTGCGGAGACAATTACCAACGAAGCAGATAAGTTAGGGTAACAATACATTGCAGTGCGTTGACCGGGGAGTGCTTTAGCGCTACTGAAGATGCATGGGGGAAACGAAAACAAATCCTGTTAGCGGGCAGCCAGTACCAGCCCATTCTTGTTGTCATCAACATCTTGCAACTTCGTGTCCGTACTATTCCCAGAGTCTTCCGTTTCTTCCTCTATTCGGTCTTCGCTGGTCCTCTCCAAAAGTCGGGTCATTTCCAACTCGGTAATCGATAGCCACTGTACTAGGTCATCCACAATATATTCGAGCTCGGCGTGCGTTTCTTCGTGGGAAGACATGAGTAAACCAAAGTCTAGCTTTCGGATCTGAGGTACGGGAGGGTAGGTGAAGGGAAGGGATGCGTCACGCCGATGTGTAGCTGGGAATGAAGCAGATGCAGGGGGAGGAAAGGCAGGGTGGATATCTGGACTGGGCAGGGATTGGATTACTCCGTTCGACTTCTCAAAGTTTGACAACATAGAATTTGCGGTTGGTATATGAGCGACGTCAGAAGGTGTGAAGGAGGTGTTTAGGTGACTTGGGGTAGGCGTGAAGGATTTGAGGTTTGTATACAACGTGGTTGGGGAAGGAGGTAATAAGTCAGTCATCCCTAGTTGGTATTCTGAGGTGAGTGCGGGAGGCTGAGAACAGAGTTTGTCAATGTAAAAAAGACAGAGCGAGGAAGATTAACCTTCAACACGTCCTTGAGGTCAGGGATGCCGGAAAGATCGCCGACACCTCCTGCGGAGTTGCCACTCCGACCTCTCACAGACTTCGGTGTGGTCTTCGCAGAAGAAGCACCGGAAGGCGCCTCGATGACCGTGAGCGAAGCAAGTCTTTGAAGGCTGGGCCTTTGTTGGGGCTTGAGACCGTTGGGGGACTGTCCTGCATGAGAGTCCTGGGTTATGTCGTCAGCAGGTGTCGCAGAATGAGATCTTCCCAGGACAGGGGGGGCGAAACTGGGAGGAGAGGGCCGCACATGATAGCCAGTCGGAATTCGCGCATCGAGGGAGTGGGCGGGATTGTGAAGGGAGACTTGTGTATTAGAAGCATTGGTCCGCGTGGGTGACATACGAGCATGAGGACGAGATCCGGGGCCAGAAGGCGTTGATTGATTGGAATCAGATGGCAATGAGTGTTGGGGAAAATGGAAATCGGAGTGTAACTGTGGGTTTTGTTCGAAGACAGGGGTAGGTGGAAACCCTTGGGCAGTGCTTTGGGAGCGATTTCGAGAGGCAGGGCTTCGCCTAGAGAGCGCTGGCACTAACCTGGCGTCTGCTGTTGGCCCATCGTCGTTAAAGGTCGGGAGCTTCGCCTCAAAACCTGATCCTTGAGAAGAAACCTCCGAGTCTGGGTCGCCCAGGACCAAGCGCACATCACGACGTCCTGATAGCTTCGATGGGATGAAAACAGGTACTGGGACGTTACTCCTGGTTGCTGGGGTCTCAGCTGGTGAAGAGACAGGAAGCTTGTCGGCATGCACAGGATTTGGGGATGTCGAGTTGATTTGATCATCAGACGGGGATGAGCTGGCGCCGATCTTCGCTTTTGTAGCCCTGGTAATAGTACGAGGGGGGAACGCAAATGCAGTGGTGCTAAGGTTTGGCCCGTCCTCAATACTATTTTCTACTCGCAAAGCTCGTCTCGCTGCTCGATCCCGCGCAACAGGTGTGGCAGGAGAGGGTGGCGCCACAGGCGAACCAGGAATGCTGGACACCGCATCCTTGCTAGCTGCGCTGAATCCCGGTATGCGAAAAGGATCGGGGGCGCTCGTGGCATCGACATCGAAGAGATGACGCAGAGACGTAGGGAGCTTTGATGGTTGCTGCTTGATGGTGGCAGATGCTTGGTCCTCACTCAAAGTGACTTGAGGAGTCCCCAAACCCGATGCGTCAAACGATCGCCCTCGCACAGTGTCAAATTCCCAGGGGTTCTCGTCAGTTTCTGACTCGTCAGGACTGGGGTAAATGGATCAACATCCGCTGGCGTGGGATATATGGAGTCAACACTCACTCGCTCTCCTTTTCCCAGGGTAAGGGTTCTGAGAGCTCTGAGGGTTTAGAACCTGCTTTTATCCAAGTATCGTACCGGAGGAGGATGTCTTTGAGTATAGTGATTGGGGTTTTCGAGGCACTCTTGATCCATTTTGTCTTCAAAAGGTCTTCCGCAGTTAGCCGCTGTATAATGTTAGCATCTAGCAAATAATGGAACCATGTTAATGATGGACGAACATCAGAAGGTGATTCTGTAAGAGCGAAAGGAATGAAATCGCGAAGGTCTTTACTTCCTTCATTTTCGGCTAGTCTCGGGGGTTTGACTTTCGGAATCATTTGAATCACCTTTAGGTGAGCTACGCGGAAGTGCGGAGGGCTGCCCTTCATCATCTCGTAAATCATTATCCCCAGGCTCCAGATGTCCGCCTTGGTATCGTATGCAGGAACGGGCTGAGCAACCTCGGGTGCCATCCAATATGGTGTGCCGATGAAGGTGTTCCGCTTACTATTGGTTGTCGCCAAGAGTGCCGAAACGCCAAAGTCACAGATCATGACCTTCCCTGACGCCGTGACGAGGACATTGGCCGCCTTGATATCGCGATGGATGACATTGGACTTGTGCAAGTAGTTGAGACCGGTAAGAACTTCGCGCACAATAACCACGACATACTTCTCTTCTAGACAGTGGTTAGGAAACGACTGCATAAGACTGTACACACTTCCACCCTGAGCGAATTCCATCACGATCCAGACACGGGGCCCATCAAGGTGGCAGCCATAATATTTCGTAATGTTTGGGCCATCGCGAAGCTGCGTAAGGAGGGCAACCTCGCGTTGGATGCTGTCCACGTCGTCTCCATCATCCGCATCGAGGTCGATAATCTTGAGCGCGACTACGTTTCCTGTAGCGCGGTGGATTCCTTTATGAACAGAACCATATGAACCTTTTCCAACTGTCTCTAGGCGCTGATAGAGCTCGTGAACGGAGGGTTGGGTCATAACTTTGCGATAAGAAAGAAAGTCATGAGTGAGAGATATTGGGTGATGGGATAAGACCCGGACGTACAACGGAACTGTCCACAGACGAAGTCGAGAGATTGATCAACAACTAACAACTAATTGGGGCACACGGGATTCGCTGTGTCAAAGGGTTAGCCCGGACCGAGGAAAGTCCTAACCCTATCCTCGTTCGTTCTTCTCTCAGTGTATCCGATCGGTGTGGTACTCCAAGGGTCTGCATGATGGATTTCGAAGAAACCAACGCTAAACTAGTGTCCAATGAATTTCTCGCGGTCGTACTTGCAGGATTCGGAGATGAGTGTGTCTGGACCCTCCGCTTTCTTAATCTTCTGTGTGACGATCCCGTCTAGGCTTCATCCCCTTACCAGTGATCATGGAGACGAGCCATGTCCAAAGGCATTACTTCCGGTCGCAAATGGGCCGATAATAGATTTTCCTCTGACATGGCTAGAACAGTCTGGTATCACGGGTGTGTTCTCCGCTACGACTTGTTTGTCCTGGCGTCGATATAACTCTATTAGAGGTGTTGCTTATCTGTCCGACGGCACATCGATCGAGTATCTCTCACCATATTCATTCTGACACGTCTTCTTCGTCATATCCGTCCCTCCACGTGGACGTCCAAACATATGATGAATCGCCTGATGATCCTGTTGGGACGTGTGCTGTACTCAAGCACTTCTCCAATCGCATACAACGGGATTTTATCATTCTCCCATGCGATTTCATACCACCAGAAGACTTATCCCTATCTTCGTTGCTGAACAAGTACCGCGTGGAGTCGAACTTGGATGGTGCCATCGTCACATCTTGCTGGTTAAAGGCCCGTGGTCCAGATAAAGGAACCGTTCCCGAAGAATGGGGTCAGATAGGCTCATCTGTGCCCATCATTTGGGACAAAAAATCTGGTACCCTTCTCTACATTGACACGCCAGATGATCGTGATCGCAATCCCGACGAGCTTGAAGTCCGGATGTCATTGCTTTCTCGGTCTGTATCCCTTCGAGAGTTAGATGATTGATCTGACTCCAGTCTTGAAGGTATCCTGCCGCATCTTTATCGTCCCAATACACAGATTCTCATGCATACGTCTGCAAGCGATCTGTTCTGGATATTCTTCACCGCAAGTCAACGTTTGACTCTTTCCGAGAAGAGTTCTTGCCATGGCTATGCAAAATTCAATACCAAAGAACCAAACAGGAAAAGTATGGGCGAGGTTGTCATTCACTCTCATTATTGGGGTGACCAATTGACCATCCTCTCATTAGCTCTAAGGTCGATGCCAACTAAAGAGTCGCATGCAATGGCACTCCAGCATTCCACTCTGTCCGACGGCTTGATCCTTGCACAAAATCCATCGTCGAGGGGCTCTAATTCTCCATCGCTAAAACCTGTTCCATTTTCGGTCACGTCGTCTCCTACGCATCCAGATGTAAGCAGTGAGCCGTTGGCAGGCTTAAGGATTGGGATGATTGCGCATGATACCAATATGACGACATTCACGGGCAGAGTGAACAATGTCGCAACTCTGTTGGAGGCGAACAGACAAGTACGCTTCTTGTATTTGACTCGGAGACGAGGATTAATCGCAATGAAGTTCCTTTCGCGAACGAATTACACACTGCCAACGGATCCGGACAACCGAGCTCTCATCGATGCGAAATCTCGCATCTCGTCTGATTCGATGATTGGAAGTTCTACGAAAATCGGCGAACGAGCGACGATAACGCGCTCTATTATCGGTCGGCATTGTGTGATTGGCAAGATGTCGCGTGTGGTTGGATGTGTACTGTTAGACCACTGTGTCGTTGGTGAAGGGTAAAATTCCGTGCTCTTCACATCCACAACCTCTACCGATGCGTATTCGTCATTCAGCGCAAAACTGGAAGGATGTATTTTAGGGAGGAATACCAAGGTTGGCGCCAAAGCAGAGCTTGTCCGAAGCTTGACGCAAGCTGGATACGAGGTCGAGGCTGGAGGTGTGCTTTTTCTTGATTTCGACATGTTCCGCCCTCTCATGAAAAGTAGGAATGATTCGAAATGAAAAGTTGGAAGTGTCGGACTGGACAGCTGGACCTGAAGGAGGAACAGGTTTTGGAGAGATGTCTTCTGGTGAGGAAGAATTGTTGTAGAATACAGTACAGTATTATTTTCAGCGCTTGTCCGTACCGTACCGAAGCTCGATCGTGAGACGCGATCAGGACAACAGGCACGCCCCTCAACGCGTCAGACAGTCAGACGCGGTTGTGGCAAGCTGGCACACGTCATGTGACGCGATCGCTAATGCCGAATTGAATTACCCGTACGTACCTTTAGCCTGGCGATGGCAGCCAACTCGACTCGGATAACCGCTATTATCACCACGTCCGACAGAGCCAACCTTCCGCTGGACATATACTCCTCGCCAATGTCTATCACTCCCGGAAAAGCACGACAATCTGCGATACCCGCTCCAGGGAGAACGACTGGTTTGCCCACTCCCGGCCGCTTGCGTTCCACCTCTTCCGCCTCTCAGCAAGCCAGCCTTCCAACACAAGAGTCCGACACCTTGTCCCGTGCCTTTGCAGATGCGATCAAGGCAAACGATCCTGCTCTCCACAGGACTGGTCGCGTCAGTGAACCGGCAAATCCCTCGTTATCTCCGAAAGGCCCATTCTCTTTTCTTCCACAATCTGGCCGTCGATCCGTTGCGGGGAGGCCCTCTTCTGCCGCTTCTTCTTCCTCGACTGCCGGAGCAACCCCAGCACGACCCATCCCTACGACACGCACCAAGACCCCTTCGATCCGTCCATCCAGCCGCCAGTCTGATGCATTCGTCCGAAGCTCCAGCCGCGTGGGCAGATCGTTCGAAGTTGGGGACAACGTCAGGATTGAGAGCCTTGGATTCGAGGGGACACTTCGATATCTGGGGGAGATTGACGGGAAGGCTGGTCAATGGGCTGGGGTAGAGCTCAGCGGTGGGTT
>QFFA01005298.1:747-15087 GCA_003316565.1 Russula foetens | reverse complement strand
TCGCGGCCTGGGCAAGAGTGTGGCCCGGCTGTGCTTCGTGCCTGGTTTGGGTGATCCTCGTGCAATTGAGCTCTCCCCCCCTCCGTCGGTTAGGCGGTGTCGTGGCAACACCTGCGATGGCCCTTGCGCTTGCACGCAATAGAGGGCCCCCCCTTTTGGGTAGTTCGGTGGCGCGGCGTTCCCCGGTGAGTTGGGGCTGTAAGTATGTGTGTCGCTCTTGGTTCCAGGCTGCATACGTACAGAGTGGACCTTAGTTCGGTAGTGGTAGTGCTGTCGGTTCCTGTCTCTATTAGGTGCGACAATAAACCAATTCCAAAAAAAAAAAAAAAAAAAAAAAAAAAGAAGACGCCTCCGCTTCCGCACAGGCCTTGTACTCGGCCTCAAGGCCGGGGATGATGGATTTATAAAAGGCACGGGCCTCGTCATTGGCTTGGGCTTTGGCCTTGACTTTGGCGGCTCACATCAGCTTATCGTTGGTGTCGAGGAGTTCGTCTTTGCGGGCGGCCAGCCACTCAGTGGCCCACGGGACAAAGTAATCGGTGACAGTATTGTTAAGCAAGGCGTTACAAGCGTGTTCACGGAGATTAAGGCCGTTCACACAGATCTAGTTGACGATAAGAGGGTCAATGTCTTCCTCGACTATGTCACGGGCGTCCTCTTCTCCTGATTCGGTGATGAGGGCAGTAAAAGCGGCCTTGATGTTAGCCAACTGCTTCTCGACCCAGATCTCAGATTTCTCCAAGACCTTGCGGATCTGCTGGTTGACGATCGTGTGATGGGCAGTGCAAATATTCTGATTACACAACATGAGAACAGACTTCCAATGTTCCTGGGTAATAGGCCTGTGGCACTGCTCCAGGCAGCGCAAGCAAGCGTCCCATTCAGAGGGATCCTCCTGATAGTATCCAAAGTAAGTGCTGACGCCTTCAGAGGCCTCCATACAGAGGTTGAACATGGTGGTGTCATCAGGGTCAAGGGAGTTAAGAGCACCGGGGGTGACCAAGTCACTGTGTGTGATGCGAATACTGCGGTGGATAGCAACCTGCAGGTTGCCCACGACTGCCAGCCAGGCAGACCATGGGAATGTGTTGGAGTTTGGATTGGTTGCCACCCTGAAGCCACAAAGCAGCAGCAATTGAAGGTGCTTGAAAGTGGCAAAGTCACATGCACCTTCGTCCCCGACATCAAAATCGGTACGGACAATGGTGTGTGGGTTGTTGGTAATGGGATGAGGAGGGGGGGTGACCTCAGCAGAGGAGACAGCCCCAACTCCAAGAGGGGGGAATTCAGAAGGGAGGGGAAGTTTCTCAATGAAAATGTGGGCCATGGCCACTGAAGAAGAGGGAGGGAGGGGAAATGGACTCAGAAGGGATGACAATGTGTAGAATGCAGCAGAACAGTATGTTTCAAATTGTAGATACAAGCACCAGCAGTAGGAGTCGCAAGATACTCAGGCGGTATTCCTAGATGATAGTGGTTGAGGGAAGAGAAGTTTGCTCTCAATTGACTCATTAATTACAGGCAACGCTAGTGCCAAAGATGCATAGATTCAGGTGCAGTTTGCACCACATTACCAAGCGACACATGCATCCGATGCAGTGGCAGGAAGCAGAGGTGCAGCTTGATGCTGAGGAATCCAGCAACTGGAAAAACTGATCACCACAATTTATCTCCAACCTCAATCCAGGAGTTCTGTGTCAACCAGACAAAGGAATTGTGTATAGGAGCCAAAAAGGGCAAGCAGCGTGCCAGTGATCCCGATACAGAAAACCCAGAGGATTCACCACCGGTTCCATCACCCTTGGCAGGCCTTTCTGGGCTTGGATCATTGACACTGGAGAGTGGTGGGTCATTGGTTGGAAACACCCCTTGCAACAGCCCTGCAGCCTTGTCCCAGCCTTCCGTGACCAAGGGTCCTTCCCCAGCTCTTCCCCCTGCTCCCACAGCACGTTGCACCTCTAGATGTAAAGCAGGTATATATTCTTTCACACTCTCTGTGACCCTCCTACTTAGCATTCTGCAGGCTTCATAGTTGAAGTACAAAGCCCATCACACCTTCTCCAGGCTCCTGATCAGCAAGCCTCGCATTCTTGGAGCAATGCATCCCTGGCAAGCAATGATGGAATTAATTCTGCCAGGATTGCTGCAGTGGAGACAAGGCAGGACGAGCTAGAAAGGAGGCAGGACGACCTTGAGAAACTTGTCCATGACATTGTTCATAGGCTGAAAAATACTGGCGTGTAGTTTTAGACATGTAGCATGGCATGCAGGACTGTTTTGTTTTACTGTTTCACAAAATTGTAGCGAGTTGAAATGGGTTTTTTTTTTTTTTTTTTTTTTAGTATTCACCAGTGCACCTCTGGGGGTAACGTGCATTTCTAATACTACACAACAGAGACCATGCTATCTGTATATAAGGTAGACCACTACTGAACAGGCCCATGAACGCACGCGGCGAAAGCTCACCCACGATCCCAACACCCCCTATATCCCTATAGGACCTCGCTGCGAATGCCGATCGTTTGAGGTGGTTGGGGGGTTGCTGACAACACTGCCTAGCCGGCAGAGGGGGGGAGAGGTCGAATGGCACGACATCACCCACACCGAGCATGAAGGGAAGAGCGGGGCCACAGTCTTGCAGTGGCCGCTTGAGAAAGACAGCAACAGGACCACTGGAGTAACGGTCTCCACCAGTCGCCTTTGCCCATGGCCAGCCTCAAGCGGCCCCCTTCCTCTTCTCTGCCCCCAGCTGGGCCCCCTGTGCCCACCTCCCCTCCTCCTGTGCCCAAGACTGCCATTGACCGGTGCGCGCCTGATTGGCATGCGTAGGTCTCGGCTCGTCGTGCAGCGGCTCAATCAAATGGAGGACGGATCACCCCGGCAGCCCTCGCAGCGGCCTCCATGGCCCTCGCCTCCGCCCCCCCCTCCTAGCGGCTTTGCCTCGCGGATGTACATTCCCGCTGGCTGTCGTCCTTCCTCCCTCCCCCTTCAATACCCTCCCTCAGGAGGTAAACAATGTACTGCCCTCCTTTGACCACCCTCCTTTGCAGACACCCGGCGACCTCGAAAGAGGTCCAGGGGCCAGGCAGCAGGGAAGGGAGGCGAAGGGGAGGGGGAGAACCCACAGAGTCCATCCAGCCCCCACGCCGAGGCTGTGACCCTACCCAGGAGGGCCCAGACACTGCACCACCACCAGCTGATGCTCCTCCCGAAGGAGGGTCCTCAGAGCGAACAGTGAGGACATTGACAGGCGACGGGGGGCCAGACCCACGGGCACGGCTGGGGCACGAGGCAGAAAGGGGTGAGGACAGGGGCCGGTCCAGACCATCGAGTGCCATGGCATCGACTGCCTGCACCCCAAGGGCAGGCTGGTCTGGGCCAGGATCCTGGGGCTTACGAGTGTGCTTATGCGGCCTCCTTGCAGGGGGAGGGGGGGTAAAGAAGGTGGCCGTCGATTGACGGATCCCGTTGAGCAACTCAAGAAGGAATACGTATATCACCCACTTGACCTTGGCAGCGGGGATGAGGGGGGTGGAGGGGATAAGCTTGAAAACCGACTGCACAAGGTGCAAGTGGGCCTCAGGCTTGAGCTCAACCCAGACGATAAAGCCGGTGTCGTCCTTTTGAGCAGACATGACCAACGAAATAAGCCAGTCCCTATTGAGGAACCAGTGAGCGTGAAGATGATTGAGGAGGTCGAAGACAGAAGGGTCGCAAGAGAGCATAGTGTTGTCGATGAGGGAGGGTAGGGGTGCAAAGCAACAACCCTAGACCCAGTGGTGGTGGTAGTGGAAAGAGAAAGGATGAGTTGAAATGTGTTGAGGGATATCTGCAGAAGTGGTGGGAAAATCTATGTGACGAGAAGGAGATAAACGCCAAAGGGGGACGAGTTTGAAATGAGTTGAAATGAGTTGAAAATCTTCTAATGCCCCCCTAAGTCCTCCCCTTTGTTTTTTCAATGTTTTATCTGCACTGCAACTGCCACCAAGCTGGTTAGCTTCGAAGCGTGAATTGGGAGGGAGACAATAAGTTGAGGGGAAAACTGTATTCGAAGAGAGTCAAGAAGAGTTTATACATGTCAGGCCACTATGTATACAAAAACAGATTGCCGAGGACATCCCAAAGAGATGTAAATGTATAAGTAGACCGGGCATTGTTGTATGCAGGAAATGTCAATGGTTGAAAGGGGAGCATGAAAGAAAACGAAATGAATGCAGGAACAAAGTCAAAGGACAGAGGGTATCAAAGTACTGAGGTGGCGAGTCCATAAAGATGAGAAATCAGAAATCAAGAATGTCGGAACCATATAAAATCTAAATTATGGACAGTAGGGAGATTGTGTCAACATTGAGACTGAATTGACTGAGGCTATGAGTGTCATAAACTTACTACTTTTAACAAGTAGTGGAAAGAGCAGCGATGGAGGCTCGTAGTTGGAGGTGACTGTACCAAAGGATAAGGACTAAGAGGTGGAGCAAGAAGAGCAAGAGGACAAAGGGTGCAATGGCTAAGTAGAGGGGAGACTCCAGAGTGGACAGTAGGGGGTAGACAAGAGAATAGTCTGGAGACTATTCGCTACATTTCACAGGTCTTATATACTAATACAGGGTGGTCTGTGTGCAGCCTTTAGGGCTAGCACCAGTACAGGTGACAGGTGTAATCTATCTATATATGGTACAGGGTTAGGAGAGTCTTTTTTTTTTTTTTTTGCATTTTTGTCAGGAGAGTCTATGGAGAGGCTATCAGATCTTTATTGGGGATTTGGGAAAATCCAAGATCTAATAAGATTCCCGATATGGGGTGTACTCTGGAGAGGCTATGGGGAATCCCCTGGGAAATCCCAAGATCCAATCAGGGATTTCTTTTATATTGTTAAGTCTCTCTTGGCTTGGTAATCTTGATTACCTTCCAGGTATTGGTCAATGGCTTATTAACTTGTCCAAAGCAGATGGGATCACATGCTCTCTGATCACATGATTGGCCTGGGTCATGTGACCTGGAAAGTGGGGAAAGATCATGTGACTGGTCAGGTGATACTTTCCCAGGGTTATGTGACCCTAAGTTAGACTTGGTTGCTTGACTATAACTTGGCTTTAGGGGTGGGGTTTGTGGACTTAGGGGCATTGTTCTCGATCCCCTCTTAAGGTTATGTGATCCAGGAGTATGTATGGAAGTTGCAAATGTAGCCAAAGGCTTCTTGATATGTATAGCTGTTATGTGGCAGTGAGTCGGAGTCGATGGCGATGAAAGGGAATACCAAGGGAAATGGAAAGTTGATAAAGCAAGTGGAAAGGCATTGGCAAGTTGCAAAGGATTGGGCATGGAGCGCTCACAGCTCACTCTGCAGCAGCCCTCCTTGCCAGACAGCGATCCTGATTTGAGCGCTGTGTGTTGAAACCTGCACTGTCAACTTGCAGGTCGACTTTCTGACACTTCTTGCTAGAAGGGGCATCAGCAGCAGTGGCCTCATTTGTTCTGCTCCTGAGACATCCACCCCTTCAAGTTTCTGGACTAACACTCCACAATGCTTGCGGCAGATGCTAGGGCTCATCAGGTGGGCTAGGTAATGCCGGCTGTGGGTGTAGGAGTGGGCATGGGAGTGGGCATGGGTTTTCATAAGTAGCATCAGGCATGCCTGGTGGTGGTCGCTGGTCTTCATCAGCAGCACTAGGTAAGCCCAGCTGTGGGGGTTGGTGCCCCCCACTAGCCATCTAGAGGGACTAAATTTCAGGACTCAACAAGGCAGTTAAGCTTGCTTACCTCATCATTAGATGAAGGCCACCTCCCAGTAGAGCTACCAGGGTTACTCTGCATGCCCTCTGTATTTGGGCCTTCGGCTTGGCCTGTTTGCAAGCCATCCGAGAGATGGCTGGTAGGAGCATAGTGAGGAGAGTGTGTGCTAGGAGCGCGAGAATGGGATAAATCTGGAGCCATGCCTCTGCCTATTTGCTGCTGCACAGAAGCCCTGCTAGGCTGGGCAGCTGCACTGTCAGGAGAGCGGCAGCACTGGTGTGAAGGCTAAAGGCTCAAAGAAGTTAGGGCCACTCGTCACGTTGTCTGGCAGCAGCTTACTTGGACCATATTTCCAAGGGTTTGAGAATATGCCTGCTCAGTCGAACCACAAGTGCTGTTGCCCCCTTGCAGTTGTTTATCCCCCTGTGTTTGGCTTCCATCATCATCCCACAGGCCCTCTTCTGGTACTTCTACTACAGACTCCATGTTGGTGTCAGCATCGCTTCCTTCTGAGGCACACTGATTTTGTCAAGAGGCCTTGGCCACCTTCTTGAAGCGGAGGGGACTTTTTCCATCACTTTGCCGCTAGGTCCAGTGCTCCAGTAGAGCATTAACATCATTCTATCAAAGGTGGTAATACTGCCTGAGGATGATATTTTCTGGCAAATAATCCCCTTCAATGTAGTTACCTTGGGCCTTTTGTAGCTCACCCCACGGGACTCTTCCCTTTTTTTTTTTGTTTTTTTTTTTTTTTTTGGAATCATTTTATTGTCGTACCATAAAGATAGGCATTGACAGCACTATGCTACCTAACTACAGTCCACTCTGTACGAGGCAGCCCAGAACAGGGGCGACCCAATACACTATGACCAAAATGCACCGGGGGAGACCCGCTTACCCACTCATAGGGCTAGGCTTATTGAACACCTCAACATCTTCCACCAGGTGCCTGCAACCTACGGATGCAACCAGGCCACTTCTCTTGTCCGGGCTGCGAAAAGGAGGGGAACCACCAGCCGGCGGCATTGCAGGGTGTTAGCCCGCAGCATCTACAAAGGAGGGTGGTGAAGGGGAACAATGAATGGGACTATACTGTGGATCTTGAGAGGGAGTCGAAACAATGCGGGGGGGCGAACTGCTGCAGTGATAAGAAGGAAGGCCCAAGGGATGCTCGGCCACCCACACGAGGGCACAGCACACAGCGCTCTGAGCGGCCCGGCCACACTAGGCCGGGGGGGTACTGCCGGAGGAAGGAGGAGAGGGGGTGGAGGCAAGGGCCACGAGGGCCGCGTTGAGGTCCGCCGGAGTGACGGCACGGGGTCCCAATCAAGCAAGCTTGTGACAGGCAGTCACCCACGCGCACCAGTCAGGCACACATTTGGCAAGGGCAGTCGAGGCCAGGGGAGGAGGGGACGTGGGCACAGGGGGCCCAGCCGGAGGAAGGGAAGAGGAAGGGGGCCACTTGTGGCCAGCCAGGGGCGAAGGCGACCGGTGGAGACTGATCGAACGCCCAGACACCTTGAAAGAAGTGTAGGGGCCAGGTGGCAGGGAAGGGAGATGAAGGGGAGGGGGGGAGCCCACAGAGTCCAGCTCCCACGCCGAGGCCAGCGACCCTACCCAGGAGGGCCCAGACACCACACCACCACCAACTGATGCTCCTCCTGAGGGAGGGTCCCCAGAGCGAACAGTGGAGACGTCGACAGGCGACAGAGGGCCAGACCCACGGGCACGGCCAGGGCACGAGGCAGAAAGGGGTGAGGACGGGGGCTGGTCCAGACCATCGAGCACCATGGCGTTGACTGCCTGCACCCCAGGGGCAGGCAGGTCTGGGCTGGGGTCCCGGGGCTTACAAGTCCTCTTGTGTGGCCTCGAGGGAGGAGGGAGGGCAAAAAACGAGGCCGTCGAAAGACGGGCCCCATTGAGGAACTCAATGAGGAAGACAAACATCACCTGCTTAACCTTGGCAGCAGGGATGAGGGGCATCGGGGAACGAGCTTGTAGGCAGACCTCACAAGGTGGAGGTGAGCTTGGGGCTTGAACTTGAGCCAGTTGAGGAGACCGTCGTCACCCTTCTGAGCAGAGGAGACTGACGAAATGAGCCAGTCCCGGTCAAGGAACCAGCGGACATCCCTCCTTGACCTCTTACCACTACCATCTCCCTTGTCCACTGGTTTGAGGGATACCAGTGTCCAAGCCCTCCTCTACTTGTCGTGCTTCCATTTCTGCTCCCTTCCCTCTCCGCTGCCCACTGGTCCTTCAAAGCATTTCTCTATGGGCTCAGTGAGCTCAACCCTGCTCAAGGTACCTGTGTCGTCGCCGGCGCCATCCTCCAAACCGCCTAGCTGGGCCTTACTTCCCTCCCTCCCTCTCAACGTCGTGACTTCTCGACGACTCTGGGGTACTTCCAACAGACCTTGGAACACCACCTTCACGACCCCTCCTTCGACTCCTTTCTGGAACATCCTTCTGCTTACCTGGTCCCTTCAGGGCTCACATCTGATGCCCTCGTCGAGTGCCTTGTTGACTGCTCCTCCCTTAACTACCGCCTCTTTCGCCTCTGCAGCTTCTTTTTGGAGTTGCTCCCTCACCCCTCTACCAATGCCACCCTCTCCCCGCTTTTCTGTGCCTCTATGGTGCGGTCAGCAGATGCTCTCAATGATGGCCTCAAACTCCCCCTCCACATCTTCACTAAGGCCTCCTATCGTCCCCCTCGCCCTGTGCCTGTCCCCCTTGTGGACGGCCAAGTCTTCGGGCCCCTGGTCCCCTCTCTTTCCACTTCTGCAGTTGCCATTGCCTGCTACCCTCCTCCCCCTTTCCCTTCCCCTCCTACTTGTCTGAGCCTCGGCCGGACCCTCCTTACCATCCTTTCAGCTGTGCCTTGCCCCTCTGATGGCAGGGACCACCTCCGCGTGGCCCTCCATCACCTGTACCACGTTCTGCATGACCCTCCGGCCCCTGTGTGGCCCCTTCTTCACATCATCACCAATGTGACGTCCCCCTTCTCTATTATAGGCGGGCCTAGCCATAAGCCCTTCATTCCTGCTAAGTTAACTGCTGGGGCAAGATGCTGCATTGCCATGCGTGCTGCCTTCGCCTCACGCCGTCTCCCCTCTCACCGCCTCCCTTTGTCACATTGTGTATCTATTCGCCGCGGTTCTTGGCCTGGCCCCTTGGACCCCCTCCTTCCCTCACCCTCTGACTCTTCACCCCCTTCCCCTTCTGCCCCTCTCCCCTCTGATCATCACACCTGGGAGCCAGCCACTCTTGGGCTCAAACTTGGTAACACGGGGTGGGGCCCCTTCCTCCCGTCCCCTCCTTCGGCGTCCCCGCATTCTGCCTGGGCCGGGGGCCCTGAGCTCCTTCTCAGGCTCGGTGATGTGGGGTGGGGTGCCTTTGTGCGCCCTGGGCCGCCGAGGCCTGACCCCCCTTAGGGGGTCTTTTTTTTTTTTTTTTTTTTTTTTTTTTTTTAAATTCACCGGTGGGCTTGCCTGAATCCTTTACCTTACGCTGTCCGCGTCCCTTTGATGAACTGTTGTATAGTTCCATGTATTGCCCTCCTCCAGTAACCCCCTTTAGCCTTTATGTATGCCTCGTAGCAGTACTCGTCTTGTTCCTTATGTAGGTGGTAGACATTAATCTAACAATTCCAAAAAAAAAAAAAAAAAAAAAAAAAGGAACCAGTGGAAATGGAAGTAGTTGAGGATATCAAACACAGATGGGTTGCAAGAGAGGCGAAGCATAGTGGGTGAGGAGAGGGGCAGGGGTAACTAGGTCAACAACCCTAAGCCCAGAGATGGGAGTAGCGGAACAAGAAGGATTGGGACTCTTCCCTTCCTCTTACCAGTATATATCCCTAAATATTATCTTAGCAAGCAAATTGGCAGCAAGGACTGGCAGCTCACAAACTGTATATATCACTCATGAACCTTCCTATGAGCTTTTTCTTGCATAGTAGGTCATGGCCGTCCATCTCATTGGCACCAGGAAGTATTGGGTACCTGCTCTTGTCCCTCTTCAGTTTGATTTCTGGGCATTCTTTCTTCTTTTCAGACCCACCCTCACCATTATTGGTTGGCGAGACCCCTAAAATGCTGGCACATTAGCACATTTTCCTTGAGCATGGATAAACCCTCACCAAATGACTGGCCACCCCATTTTGCGAAATCGTCTATCATTGGGTACGATTCCCAGTTCTTATGACGGGCCTTGAACAATGTTCCCCATTTTCCCTATTATAATTGAAGCTATTTGAGACTGTGAGAAGTGTAAATAAATAGAATAGAGCGCTATACCAACAATGACATCAAGGTTTCATCATTATCCATGTGTGCTGCAAGGACAACAATACACATTCCAAATTGCCTCCATGCTGCCGATGTGAATTCCTTGACCGCTCTGGTTCCATGCTTGCACATCATACTAGCATAACAAGATCAGCAGGGGGCGGGATGGTGTAGTTGCCCATCCCCTCTTTCCCTGTGGGTGTGTCCTGCGGGGGTTGGGGGTTCAATCCCCCATTGGGACAGGATTCCCTTCTGGTTCCCCTTCGGGGTTGAGCTGGTCGGTGAGTCCGTCGTCCCCTTTGGGATGGGTTCCCTTCGGGTTGAGCCTGTCCCTGCCCTAATGCGGTCTCCGCTGCCCATTCTGGGTCCTTCGGGATAAGGGTTGTGTAAAACTGGGAATTGGTGGAATAAAAACCAGCCGAGCAGCCATGTGGGACTGTTGGAGGGACCCATGGACAGGCCACCCAGTGCCCCGGGATTCGGTCCTGGGGTGGTTAGTCCAGCTTCAAACACTGGGCAAGGCAGAGACCTGGACACACTGCGGATCCGCGCCTTCGGGCTTCAGCGAAGCATGTGCCGGGTACGGGAAAGTGCCGGTGGCCCTTGGATAGGGGGGCTGCCACGCAGGGGGTAGACCCACGAGGGGGAGAACCACTGCAGGTACCGGGCCGTGGCGGGTCGGGGTAGTCCCTGGCCTGGCCGGAACGAACATATCCTCTGTCGGTGATTCGGCTACTAAGATGCCGGGTTGCTTAAGTTGTCTCTCAGTCCTGCACTCCTGGGCCACAGTGCCCGCTTTCGGGGGTGTTCCTGTCATGGTCCGACGCACGTCGTTAGATCCCTCAAGGGGTGACAGCTGTCTCACGTAGTAAGGGAGGTCTTAAATGACCCGACTTCAATGCGGCGAGGTAGGATTGTTTTTCACCGTACTGCCTGTCCCTTCCTTGACCCATTCCCTTTGATGAACCGTAGTATAGTCCCATGTAATCCACCCATCCGCCCCTTCTGCCCTTTTGCCTTTTGTACGCTCGTGCCCGTCCTTTACATAGTGTGCGCCTTGTAGCAGCACCTGTTTGTAGCGTACTGTCTTGTGCCTCTTGTAGGTGGTAGACAATAAACTCCTAATTCAAAAAAAAAAAAAAAAAAAAAAAAAACAAGATCAGCAAACTATAATCCGCTAGAATCACTGTCATATACATACCGCTGCTTTGTATCCATTGGCAGCCCTTTCTCAGTCCATTCTTTTGCCATCACAGTGTATTGTTTGTGCTGAGTCTCAGTTAATCTCCCTGAAAGCTCTGCACGGGCTTTCTTGTAGTTGGCAATGTAGAGTTGAGATCTGCCACTTTTTTCTACAAGTATAGTTGCCAAGTCATGTACTTCCTCATGGTGTATGATGGTCACAATGTCAAGGTACATCCATGTTACCGGTCCGAATGCAGCACTCCTCAATAGCCATTTATGTTTGCCATGAAAATGCTCATGGATAAGCTAGAAATGTCTGAGATTGGTCCAATGTAGCAGAAAGTTCACATACGATCATTATTCTGTCTCTGTCAAATGCTATATCATTGGTCCAGGTCTTCTCAATGTGGTCAGCAACCTCCCCAACTATTTTCTCCTGTTGTTTTACATTGGCAGATTGGAACTTGGAGAAGTGCCTTTCCAATAGGCTTATATGTTGGGCAGTCAGCGTGATTTTCTGGCTAAATATACATTTCTATTTTAGTGGTAGAAGTGCTTAGTGAGTAAATGGTGTGCACACCTTTCTTCGACCATCCAAATATGGGTGTTTCCAGTAGTCACTGGCTTTGCTTTGCCATATAGGTACTGTTAGATATACTAGAAATATTTGAGAGCAGCCCAAAGCCCCAAGTGGTGCACATACAGTTGTAATATCCCTTTCTCCATGTTGATTGAAGTGCTGAGGCCAGGTGTTCTCCCATATTGCAAGATTCTCCTTCACAATTTGCTCCCAACATTTGTAGTCAGCTGCTTGGAACTGTTTGACATCCTCATTCAACATGTCGATTTGCTCATCCATCAAAGTCTCATCTGGGCTGGATGTACTTGCATGCTAAGCTGTTAAATCAGGGGGGGCACTAGCATACATATATATCTTCATAGAGGTCTAGATCGTTGGAAATGATGGATTTATTGTCAAGAGAATATGTAGAGCTCACTGCCTCTGACTCATACTCAAATTCAGAGGAGCAATCCTTGGGCCAAGGAAGCCCCCAAAAGATTCCCTTCTGTGGGGGTATGACTGTTGTTCTGCTGAAGGTCAGGAGTTTGGTAGAAAGCTTTCAGCTTAGAGTGATGATGATCTAACACGTTGAAAGTCAGGGGAATTTACTATCGTACAACATACTGCCTAATATTTTGGAAGCCGCATTTGTTGATTGGTAGCACATGTTGTTGATCGATGTTGATTGAATGTTGATTGGTTGTGTAGGCCTGTTGTTGATCAATGATTGGCAGACTCACTGTTGGTATGCTTGTATATTTTGGTGCTTTTTTTCATTTCTACCAACCCTTTTGGTGCTCAGAGAATTCAAACCGGCCACATTTCAAATGCTAGAACTTACTCCTTTGAGCCTTTCGAATGTCTGTGCAGCTTACCTCAGAGCCTAATTCAAATATAAGCTCAATGCATGCTCATCCAGTACCTCTGTGACACGGCCAGATTATCCCCTCATGCTTCAGTTAAATCTAGTATCAGAGCTAGACATGATCGCAGACACCCTTTCAGATGCATTTATCAACCGTGGTTAGTAGAATAAAACCTGGATCCTAATCCGCTGATTGTTATCAGCAGCAGTGGTTGTGAAGTAGGATGTTACGTGTTATGCAGATCGCCTCCTGCAAAAGTATTCAAAGCCAGGGACAAAGATGTCAATCGAGAAAGAAGAATCCCTGAGACAGCAATATCCCCCTCTGGATAAAGTTACAATATCAGCACCATGCATTATTGTTGACAAGGATGGCGTTATATTGGCCTGGTACCTTCCAGAAACCTTGTCTGATTTGAGAAAGGCAGGCTTATTCCCCTTGCGATCATGGCATAAACACTGACACATCTCAGAATGCAATGTTGGAGGCGCAAAAAAAGCTGCTTCCAATGATGAATAAATCGAAGAGCAGCTGCACTTGGCATAACAATGCAGATTATTTTCATGGGAAGGGCCCTCATGGCTTGATAGACTTATCACCTGCGTGGTTTCAACAAGCCCATGATATGAGTATCTCAGTATGTGAACTTTATGCCTTGGCAGCTCAATTCAAATCAGAGAATGTCGCAAAAATTCCTACAGGTTTCTGTCAGCTTCAGGTCTCGCACTGTATCAGAATGGCTGGATTCCATCTCAGAATCCAATGCAGTTATTAGCGCAATCCTGGCAGTAATCCACCCCAAACTCTATGATGCAGGCTGAAAGACTGCTGAGTCCCTGTGGAAGACTTCTGAGATCGCTGCTCAGGACATCCTCTGCCAATGGGCATCTGTTTTTAGTGGTGTTTCTGTCATTTCTAACAGAATTACTCCATTACACTAGGACGAAGGCTCAAGATTGAACTGGTTTGACATCTTGGCCACATTAGGAACCTACAAAACTGTACTTTGGAGCTGCCATCCCTCGGGATTTCTCTGGAGTACAGCCCTGGTATGGTGGTGGGAATATTTTTTTTTTTTTTTGAATTACGATTTATTGTCGCGAACTATAATAGAAGTATTTGACAGCGTACACTACCAAACTATGGACCTCTCTGTACAAGGCAGCCCAGGACAAAAGGGCGATCCAATACTACGACCAAAACTCACTGGGGGTACCTGCCACCTAACTACCCAAACAGGGGGACCCCCATATTGTGTGCAAGCACAGGGGGATGTGCGGGGTGTTGCCACAACACTGCCTAACCGACAGAGGGAGGGGAGAGGTCAAGCACAACTTACACCCAAATGAGGCTACAGGGGTTGACCAGGCCACACTCTTTTTTTTTTTTTTTTTCTTTTTTTTTTTTTTTTGTATTCAGCGGTCATGGGTTCCACGGTATTCCCCACTATTTCCTACTACATGACGGAGTCCGTGTCTACTGTACGTAAAGTGGCCGCAAACAAGTACCTAAGCGACCCCAACGCACGCAGTGGCTGCTCACCGGTGGTACCCAAGAACCCCCAACCCATTAAAGGGAGCCAATAGCTGTGCTCAGCCAGAGGGCATATAGGGGTTTCCCACGACTCACTAAGAGGGAGGAGAGGTCGATGCACGACGTACACTCCAGGGAGGGGATGGCCGGGCCACATCTTTTTTTTTTTTTTTTTTTT
>QFFA01005279.1:0-11919 GCA_003316565.1 Russula foetens | reverse complement strand
GCCAACCTCGTGTTATGACGCTGCACGAGAGCGATGGTGGGTAACAACTGGGCACAACCAAGAAAGAGAATTGCGATTACTTGGGAAGGTCTCCGCCATAAACGACAGCGACCTTGCCACGCATCCGGGTCTCGCCCGCAGCACCACAAAAAAAAAGTTCAAATATAAACACACAATGACGGGTGTTCAGATGCCGAGAAGGCCCAGCCTGTACCGTGTCATTCGTTTCCCACGTCAGCGTTAACAGCGCGTAGGGGCAGTGCTGAACGGGCCATGTCCAACGGGCTATAAGCTGGCGGCATATCATACGGATCTCCAGAAGTCAAACCCGTATCAGCCGAGGTAGTGGTTGCGCTTCCAGCGCTCAAATCGGGGAGGACGTTTGTATGAATGTTCAACGATGGCATAACATCGGAAAGGACGGAGGTGTGGGCTGAGATGGGCAACTGGGGAAATATGTGAGCGTTCGCAACATAATGAGGCGGTGCCTTGACAGGTGGCTTGTGGTCATGCGGCGAATTAGGGTACGAGGCAGAATCTCGGAGATGTGAGTGTGAGTGAGCGCGCGATAGCGTGGGATGATGAGCAGGTTCAGATACAGGAGATACGGTTATAGTGGCGGCGGCGGAATCAGGAGAGATGAGAGACAACAAGCCCAATGGCGGTTTTGATGTCGGAGGTGTAGGAAGTGAGCGTGAGTGTATACTCGACGTCGGTGATGCTGCAACGCTGCGCGAGGATGCTGAGATTGCACTTAGGGGAGAGAGGCGGAAGTCGTGTGGGGGTGGAGAAGAAGTTAAAGCAGTCGGGAGAGGGGGGACTGGAGGGGGCACATTCTGATGGTGTTGGCCGTGTGGTAAGTAAGTCACAGGTGATTCAATTGACGTAGCCGTGGGTGGATTATGGCCAAAGGAGGGTGGTATGGGCGGCGCTGGCAAGTCACGGGTTGTTCTACGCCCGCTCCGGGAATGTGAGGGAAGGGAGAGAGATGAGTCGGAGCGCAGATGGAAGACACCTTGTCCAGACGGGAATGTTGAATGTCGCGTCGTCGGCTGAACGTCGGTGTGGAAGGATAGTCGGCTTGTGGCTCGGGAGGAACTACTATCGCTGCTCTCTCCACATTGAGACTGGTCCTCCCCTGTGACTCGCGCCGGTATGGAAGACCGCCATAATTCGATCTCTGGAGTGGTCTCTGAGGCGTTATGTAAGAGGGGCCGCAGAGGATCGGATGAAAAGGTGTGCCCTGAGTCTGCAACCGACTCCGATGGGTTGGCACGTGTAACATTTGTCCACTCGTCATTCGGTGTTAGCAGTATCATAGCCGTCACGAGCAAAAAGTCTAACAGACTGAGGGCAAGACCATTATGCATGCGTTGGGGTCGACTGCTACCGACACGAAACAAGGGATCGAGAATTTTCAATTGTGGGGGGGCTCGCTGCATAGCCGGCTCTAAAATGGCAACTGGACCCCTGACGGTCTCGGTTGTACACTGGAAAGGGCGAAACAACATATAAGCACGGGTTGTTGTGTTCTATGGTGTCGAGGGACGTACGGCATATTGTACACCAGAAAGTTTCCATTTTAAGCTGTGCTTGTGATGGGGGATATAGAACTTGCGGTAGCTGACATACAAAACGAAGAGGATAAGAGTCGGCAATGAAATTAGAATAAGGAATGGGAAGGACCGACCTCGAAAGAGAGCTGTAGGAGTAACCCATAAACTCGTCCGCAGGTCTCCACTGACCCTTCCCGAATGCGACCTCGACTCCGGTAAGATCCTTGTTTTTACGCGACATTGATTTCTGGGGATCCATCGGCCAGCGCACGCGAGAAATATTGACAAACCCTTTTGGGTCCGACCTACGGACTTTGGTAACGTTATCGACGGTATCGATGACATATAGCGGGTTGTCGGATGAACCGTCGTGGACGACAGAATCTAGAAACGACGGGGAGGACAGGCGCAGGACCATCAACGGGTGGGTATTTGCCGCCTGCATTTGTGACGCTGCAGGATCCGGCGATTTGAGACGACGAAAGACAGATGGAGAGGAGGGCGCGGATGCTCTTGACCTGCTAGTGAGTGTGGGTGTGAAAGAGGTGCCAGCCTGAAGTTGAGATTTGTCCTTGTCCCACGACGGGAGAGATAACTTGACCATCGGAAAGGAAAGGAAAAGGAGGGATTGTAAGGTAAAAAGGAAGAGAAGAAGAAGATGAGAAAGAGAGGTGAGGTGAGAGTAAAGACAAGGGTGTCGATAGAGAGGGGATTTGAGTGGCAAGCGAGTGAGCTAAGCGTTTGGGCGTCTTATTCATATTACACGTACCCCTTCTTGTCTCCCCAGAACTTTGGCTCTCCCACAGTTGTCCTTTTCCTCCCATCCCTCCTTACATGCCCCGTCAACTGAGCAACCTGCAATCGGTTCCACTGACGCCCATGGAAGCACGTCCGAGAGTGCTGCCAACCCCGCGGACCATCATTTAGGTTGCGGCCCGAGGTAGACCTTGGCTTAAGATTCCCAATCCCACCTCAATTGTGCCCCTCTTCGCTCGTCCGTCGGCTCTTTTGCGGCGCCTGGACCCGGCGTTTATGCCGCCGACATTCGCTCACCCCTCGTCTCCACTCTGCTCCCGCCTACGTGACAACGCGAAAGCCCGACATGGCCATACTGCTATCATAGAGAGCATCCATACAGTACCTTTGACTCCGCCGCACCCCCATATGCCAAGTACAGTTTCTTGATCCTTTTCACCCGACACCGGAAGCCCGTCTCTCCTACCCCAAGAAGGAAGCAACAGTCCTAACGCGGGTGTTCTATCTGCCACCGTCTCTGGACCAATTAATGTCCTCGATTGGGTACTTCGCATGACACCTTCGATGTGATGTAAGTCCTTCCTGAAAATTGTGATGATGACCATATGACAATCTTCCCTTGCCTTGGACCCAGCGCACGCACGCACACGTACTCGTGAAAACTTGCAACTGATCAACGTGCATCAGGCAGACTCAATTGTGACCGGTCACCGACCACCGGAGAGATCAACGCGTATGACAGATGGGCGCACAGAAATTCGGTAATCCATGCAGTGAATAAGATGGGCGGAGGGCGGGCGCTCGCACTGCAATTGCCCGACCATGCGTTCAGCGGCGTCACTTGTCACTCGTCTCACTCTTTGATCTCCCCGGCGGCCTTCCTCCCGTGATTGCTCTTGACAGTTCATCCGCTGGTACGATTATGTGGGACCTTGCGATGGACCAGGGTGGCGTTTGCGACAGGACAAGCTCCACCTTCGGAGAAGTGATAAGTCGAGGTGTCTCCAGACGTTTCTTGTACACCCTGTGGTCATGAGGTGTGTCGAAAGACTGAATCCGTCATACAGATTTTATCCACGATAGTATGACTGTGCCCTTATGCTCTGAATCTTCGATCTTTGATCGGAAGCATCTTCCCATCGCTCCACACCGGGGATTACTCTCAGATCGAAGGGGGGTCCCTCGCTGATCCTATCGATCTCTCCTAGTTCTTTCGACCAGTGGATGAGGTTTGCGACGTGTATCCAACACGTATATCTGGTGGTCGAGAGTTTATAAATGCCTCAACCAACCATTGATTACCATGCGGTTGTTGATATGTGTGCTGCTGCACTGTACACAGAGCGCCAGTCAGCGCAACCACCATATCGCACGTACCTGATCTGCCGGTCACCGGTCATCCGATCACGGCGAGTGATGATTTCCTCGGTTCCGTGATGTAATGGTAGGCACAAGCAAAGGAAGAATTTGCAAGACGTTGCATACAATAAAGTACAGTAGTCTGACAATACAGTATCCGTATCATCATGCGGCGTCTTAGCCGAAATTTCTGTTGTCCGCACACATCCGTACGGCATCAGGTAAACGCCGAGTGGTGCTACAATGTCTGGGAAAGCCTGAGCGCGTCGCCGTGGCAATAACGCGCGGTTCCAGCCTCTTAACGGCCCCCGAGCCAACGTAAACATGTATAATTAATATCGCCCAACAGGGGACACGAAAACCCCTTGCTTACGACACAACACAGCAGACGCGAAGCTTTCCTCCAAGGTTCGAGTTAATTTAAACAATGGTGGGCGTATTACAATGTAGTCCAAACAACCTGATTGGTCAAGTCTTTAGAATTGAAATAGAACCCGTCAATTGTCGTTTGATGCCATCAACTACATGCGAGACCTGAAGCGAAAAGACAGCGAACGACACTCGAACCATAAAACCAGGGGGTATTGATATATCGTCTTTGGAGCAACGGATATTAAGGGAAAAGCAATCCCAAATCGACGTCGTCGCCCTTTCACTGCCTGAAACTTCCCTCTTCCAATTCCATTTCCCGGCGCTCCTGCGTGAGGGCACAAGGGCGGCAGCACGCGGAGGCGAGGCAATCAGTAACCGCGTCGCCACGAATACCATAGCGGTGGCGGATGTCCTCGCGAGGGCCAAGCTGCATCCACCACGTTCGGATCAGAACTGTACGCGTTTTACGAACCACCAAAGACATACCTGCAGGATCCAAGAGACATAGCAGTAGGACAGCCCGCAGTAGATGCAGCAATCAGCGTCGGTCTGTTCGGTGCCAGGGGGAAGAGGAGCGTTGCTGGCTTGCAGGCTTCGTAGGTGTTGCTTGTTGTGCGTATAGACGAAGCAAGGACACCAGGTGGCGAAGCAGCCTATAGAGACGTGAAAAGTGTGCGATGGGGGAAGGAAGGTCAGCATCCGAACAGCAGCTTGCATTGGACAATTCCACGTACAAAGACCACACGCGTCGAAGAACTCGAATAGGCCATAGGTCCAGTCGCGCCTTCCGTCTGGGCCAACTGGGCGATTCAGAATATTCTTGTTGCCGCCCGCAACCATCGGGGCAGTACCCTGCCAAGAAAACGAACACACAAGAATGCGGTTGAACATCCTATCCGTTAAAGAAACAGGATGAATTGACGCGAACATACCCCGGGCTGGGTGCTGACTGGATGCTGCTTGATCTCTGCCATGTCGATGGGGGCCTTGAGGAAGAGAGGATTGATAGCAAGTTGCCGCCAAGTCGACCTTTTATGCCATTTGGGACTCACCCCTGCGCCCTTAAAAATCAGCGCCGAGACAGACGTACTGTAGAATATACGACCAATTGTTCCAGGCAATGCGGCTTCCAGAACCCGCGTCACATGTGACAGGCACCTCTGGTAGCAACCAAGGGGGCTGCGGGAGTCAACATTTTTGGGTATAGTAGCATTTTGAAGCAAGCGGCATATCGCGCGCGGCGCGCCGTCTGTCACGGCCAAGGAACGAGGGAACGCCATGGGGATCCACCTCCCTCCCTGAATCTTGGTGCAGAATCAAAGCAGTAAATTCCTATACCACAGACATTGGAGCTGACTCGGGGGGGAATGAGGCCAGGATGCCAATGTAAGTCACGCATGATGGCGGCTGAAGCTGAAGGTTGAATGAAATGACGGTATACGCCACAGCTGGTCACGTTGTCGAGGGCGCTAAACGGCACGCTGCCGTGACAGGCAAGCAACGCCACATGTCGCCGAATCTCACGCTCAGACTCTGTTTCCCTCAGTAGCCGGTCACATTTCTGCGAGTTTTTGGTTGTCCATGGCCAACCAGTCGCAATGCATAAGTGGGGTCCAAATATCCCATAAATCCATGTCGCGTCGTCGCTGGCGAAATACGGACTCGATCGGCCATGCCGAGGTGAGAATCGTTGCCTTCCCCTTTCGTATCACCTGTGCTAAATCAGTACAGTACTTGTATTGCTGTTATCACAGACAATCCCCTCGCGCGCCCATTTGAACTCACAATCGTTAACCCCATAAGATTGTTTTCTACTCTCGTGCGCTTCCAGCTTTTTATGGGAAAGATGGGAAGACGGGATTCTAATTTGAGTTTTAGGGCTGTACGGAACGTATGATGGACATGGAGCCGGTTACTTTTTGTGTCCCGCTGCTTGTCAGCCACGGTCATACCCCACAGCCGGTAGCGCTCAAACTTGCTCCTTATGACACAGGTGCATCTGAATGTACGATATGGCGATGTGACTTTGCCAATACTCTGTACAACACCCTGCCTTCTACCAGCACCGTGTCCAACAAGAAAATGATTTGTGACAGAAACATGCTCAGTGGCCGTGTAGTTTGGGATTTCGCATGTATGGTTGTTAGCCTTGTCGGTAAGGTTGACTCGAAGCGGGGCAACCCATCATTACCATTAGCTGACCAGCTACTCCCAGTGAGGCTTGCAGCGAAACCAAGTGGACAACGAAGTTCTGGAATGAATCCTAAAACCATGACAGAGCATAATATCATACATTTACTAGTGCTGGTGCCGGAGGACAGAAATATCGTTCTTGTAGCAACCAGCATCAAAACCCCAAATCGACACCGTATCTCTCATTCACGCCTTGACGAAACTTTTCTCTTCCAATTCAATTTCCCGACGCTCCTGCGTGAGAGAACAAGGGCCGCAGAACCAGGAGGCAAGATAATCGTCCAGCGGGCCGGCACGAATGCTGTAGCGCTCGCGCGCTTCCTTGCGAGTGTGAACCTGTGCCGCCGGAGTCAGATCAGGATCTTTGGTCATATCTTATCTATCACCATCGGGACACACCTGCAGGATCCAGCCATGACCACCACTAACGAGTATTAGCCCGCAGTACATGCAGCAGTGCACGTCGATTGTGTTGGTGCTACTAAGCGGTGTGCCTTCGTATTGCAGACTGTGCAAGCGTTGCCTGTTCTTACTGTAGACGATGCAGGGGCAACACGCCGCGTAGCAGCCTAGGGGTGGAAAGGCGGAAGAACGATGTGATAAGTATCCGAAGGTAGCTCATGCTGGTCTATTCCAGATCTACGCACAAGTACCGCATGCGGAGAAGCAGTCGAACAGGCCATAGCTCCAATCGCGTTTCCTATCAAATCCAACTGTACGATCAAGGGCGTTCCTGTTACCGCCTGTGGACATCGGGACGGTGCTCTGCAAAGGATGCGAACACGTAACAACGTAGGTGGGAGACCGCCAGCGCCAGTGGTAGATACATGCACTCACCGTGGGCTGGGTGCTGACAGGCTCGGGCTCCTGCTTGCTATCTGCCATGTTGATGGGGACTTGAGGAACGCAAATGTTTGCTCGAAGAAGAGAAGGCCTTTTTTATGCGATCTGGTCCTCTCCCCAGACTCCCACACCCTTACAATCAGCGCCCCGCCCAGTTTAGTCACTCCACTGGCAGTTGGACATTGTCAGTGGCCGACGTCGTACCCTGAAATGGGAATCGCGCCGCCCACAAAGGAAAGAGCCCAGTAGCGTTCAGTCAGTACACATGTCTACACCTGTCAATGTTTTGGACTCAGCAAAATAAAATGATCTTGGAGTAGTTAGTGTAAGCCAAACAGACACAAGGCACATTCTCCTCAAAACACATGTCGCTAAGCAAAAACAAACATAAAGCTTAGTGACAGAAACCTGCACAGTGGTCGCGTGGTCTGGGATGTCGCGTGTATGGTTGAAGGTGCGTACTTGTTGTTGTGTTAACACCGTCAAACTGGCTTGACTCGTTTGATGCAGCCGACCAGATACTACCAGTTAGGCTTGCTTGCAGCGAAACCAAGTGGACAACGAAAAATTGGAATCATAAAGCCATGCCAAACCATAATATCATACGGTTACTAGTAGCGCCGGAGTATTGAAATATCGTTCTTTTAGCAACCGGCGTTAGATCGTCGCCGTGATTCTCATTCACACAAAACTTCTCTCTTCCAAATTCAATTTCCCAGCGCTCCTGCGTGAGAGAACAAGGGTTGCAGCACCAAGAGACAAGGAAATCGCCCATCGGGCTGGCACGAATGCCATAGCGCTCGCAGATTTCCTCGTGAGTGCGAATCTGCGCTGCCGGAGTCAGGTCAGGATCTTTGGCCATATATCTTCTCTATCGTCCCCAGACGCACCTGCAGGGCCCAGCCGTAACCAACGAGTACCAGCCCGAGCAGTACGCGTCATTTGTTTCGGTGCCACTGGGAAGCGGTATGCCTTGGTATTGCAGACTGCGCAGGCGTTGCCTGTTCCTGCTGTAGACGATGCAAGGGCACCACGCCGCGAAGCAGCCTAGGGATGGGAGGAGGAACGACTCGGATGTGGTAAGCGTCCGAAGGTGGCTCATGCCGGTCTATTCGAGGTTTTCGCACAAAGACCGCATGTGGAGAAGCAGTTGAACAGGCCATAGCTCCATCGCGTTTCCCATCGGGTCCAACTGAACGATTAAGGGCGTTCTTGTTACCGCCTGCGGACATCGGGACGATGCTCTGCGACGGATGTGAACACGTGACAACGTAGTAGGGTGCCCCATTCGTTAAGAGACCGACGCCAGTGGTGGACACATGCACTCACCATGGGCTGGGTGCTGACAGGCTCCCGCTTGCCATCTGCCATGTTGCTGGGGACTCGAGGAGTGCGAATGTTTCGAAGAAGAGAAGGCCCTCAGGCCTTTTCATGCGATCTGGTCTCCCCCACCCAGTGCGCATATGTGCTCCACTAGCACGCGGAATGCGCGCGGTCTCAGAAGACGAAGCGGCGCATAAAGAAGTCCGGCTCGCCACTCCCGCCATGAAAGCAGTGCCAAGGATAAGGTCGCAAAGGACCTGCGGACCATGTACAATTTGCCAAGACCCCTACTACTGCAGTATGCCAGTGCGCGACTAACATCTTCAATTCTTTATCGGTGGTGTACATGTACATCACCGGGGGTTCCGAGTTCTCTTTAGAGAACTAGGTTCTAAGGTCAAAAATGCGAGTCGTGTGGGAAACTTTCGAACGAACCAACGTTGCGGCCGTTGCCGGATCATGTGATTATGTGTCAAAAACTGGGATTTGTGAATCGTTACCTTCCCCTTTCGTAGCACCCGTGCTAACTTAGTACAGTACTTGTATTGCTGTTATCACAGACAATCCCCCCGTGCGCCCACTCCAACTCACAATCGTTAGCCCCTAAGATTGTTACAATCTACTCTCGTGCGCTTCCAGCTTTTTATGTGTAAGATGGGAAAATATGGGATATACGTGACTCTGAAATTTGATTTTAGGGCCGTACGGAGCAGATACGCGACGGAACAAATGGAGCGTCATTATGACATGACATGACATAGGTGCATCTGAATGTACGATATGGCAATGTGACTTTGCCACCACAACGTCCTGCCTTCTACCAGCACCGTGTCCAACAAGAAAATGATTTGTGACAGAAACATGCACAGTGACCGCGTGGTCTGTGATGTCGCATGTATGGTTGAAGGTGCGTATCTGATGTTGTGTTAACACCGTCAGACTGGCTTGACTCGTTTGATGCAACTGGCCAGCCTTTTGCGGGTGACTTGGCCCACGGGGTCCTCTTGTTAGCTTTGTCGGCAAGGTCGAGCGGCCCAGTCCGTCATCTGTTGCCATTAGCTGACCAGCCATACCAGTGAGGCTTGCAGCGAGACCAAAGTGGACAACGAAAAACTGGGTTCATAAAACAATGGCAGAGCGTAGTATCATACAATTAACGCCGGAGAATTGAATTGAAATATTGTCCTTGTAGCAACCGGCATCAAATCCCCAAATCGACACCGTGATTCTCATTCACACGAAATTTCTCTCTTCCAATTCAATTTCCCGCCGCTCCTGCGTGAGAGCACAAGGTTGGCAGCACCAGGAGATGAAGCAATCGCCGAGCGGGCTACCACGAATGCCATAGCGCTCGCGGGTTTCCTCGCGAGGGCGAATCTGCGCCGCCAGAGTCAGATCAGAGATCTTTGGCCATATCTTATATATCATCATCGGACGCACATGCATGACCCAGGCGGAACTACCAATCAGGAAGTATATGCAGCAGTGCGCGTCAGCTGTTGCGCTGCCACTGGGAAGCGGTATGCCTTGGTATTGCAGACTGCGCAGGCGTTGCCTGTTTTGGCTGAAGACGATGCAAGGGCACCACGTCGCGAGGCAGCCTAGGGTGGAAGGGGGGGAGAGGAGCGATGTGGTAAGCATCCGAAGGTGGCTCATGCTGGTCTATAGACCGAGAACTACGCACAGAGACCGCATGCGGAGAAGCAGCTGCACAGGCCATAACTCCAATCGCGTTGCCTATCGGGTCCAACTGGACGATTAAGGGCGTTCTTGTTACTGCCTGTGGACATCGGGACGGTGCTCTGCGAAGGATGGGAATACGTCCCCATTTGTTAGAAGACCGGCGCCCGTGGACACATACACTCACCATAGGCTGGGTGCTGACAGGTTCCTGCTTATCTGCCATGTTGCTGGGGACTCGAGGAGTGCGAATGTTTACTCGAAGAAGAGAAGGCCTTTTATGCGATCTGGTCCCCACATTACAATCAGCGAACCGCATAATGAGCGCCCCGCCCAACGAGCGCCCCGTCCAGTGCGCGGAACACGCGTCAAGGGACAAGAGATGACATGGCTATTGTATTAGTGTAGGTCTACCAGCGGGTTAGATCTCAGCCGAAGTGGCGCATAAGGAGGTCCGAATCAGGCTCGCCACTCTCGCCGAAAGTAGATAAGGTCGCAAACCCAGGACCGACCATTGCCAAGACCTGTAAGCGCGAATCTAACATCTCAATCCTTCACCGGAGGTGGAGCGATTGCCATAAACCGCCGCAAGTTGCTGCCGTCGTCTGCTGTGCTGTGTTACTCAGTATCTGCCATGTTGATGGGGAGTATGAAGGTTGAATTGACTCGAGAAAGCGAAGGTTCCCACCAAATCGGTGTCCGTTTATGGTTTCCGGGGACCCAATGCTCCAACAGCTCACCATTACCCAGGCTCAAAGACCAGGGTCCCACTCCAATGCGCGTGACCTGTGACAGGGGGCTGAGATAGCAACCAAAGACATGCGGCAAACTGTATATGGGACCACGAGGCCAACGCTTTAGATGATACAGTTTTCAAAGGGACGTAGTGCTCGCCATGAAAATGTCAGATCAGATGCCTCAGGACCGACGGACCATGTGCACTGGTTACAAATCCGCCAAGACTCCTAAGAATGGTGCGCGTCTTCACCTACAGTACAGTACTAGTAGTACAGCATTAGGCCATTGATGAGATGAGATATGGACAAGGACAGATGTGATAATCATAAAGGGTTGCAAATTGCCATCCCCTGAAGCATAGTGCAAAGGCACAACGAACCTTAACCCGTCCCCGTCCCTGGCCCGGGCAGAGGGTGGCTCCAAATAAGGGGTCGGGCGAATCTGTGAGCGATACAATCACAGGATGAATGTAAGTAGGCCTTCGGATGTAATCTTCTTGATATCAATTCCTGCCAGCCGCCGGTGGGCCAGTGGCATCGGGAAAAACCTCCTTTGCTAACGAGAGGTAGCGAGAATTAGCTCCGGGATAATGAAACGGTAACCATTGATACTTGAAATCAGCAAGATAACTGTCACTAAATTGGGCTCGATCGCTCTGAGGTCATGAGCGCCCACGACGGCGATAATTTTTAATAAACTTGCATGTAGTAGGGTAGGCTGCAGAAGTAGAGTACTGTCCGTGATGTATTTCAGAAAGAGTATCCGGAGAGCCGGAGAATCATATGCAGGGCTACTTCAAGTCTGACTCCCCTCCCCTGTCTCATGTGACGTGTCCGCCTTCACCAACTGCCAACCATCACGCGTGCCGTTTTGCCTCTGCCTGAGCAGTTGGAAGGAGACGA
This sequence comes from Russula foetens, assembly GCA_003316565.1. Lineage (NCBI taxonomy): Eukaryota > Fungi > Basidiomycota > Agaricomycetes > Russulales > Russulaceae > Russula > Russula foetens. The sequence continues at coordinate 197 of QFFA01005279.1, read as the reverse complement.
ATTTTTGGAGTTACTGGGGAAGAAGCAGGTGTGTTCCTTGGGCCTCTGGACTTGAAAGTTCATGATGGCTTCAGCAGGATGGGAATCTTGACAAGAGGTAGGGGAGGGGCTGTCTCAGTGACGGACAGGTGTAGGGAGAGGTGCTAGTGGATAGAGAGTTTTGAAGGAGCCTCTTCAGCGCTGCGGGCAAGGTCATC